>NC_051165.1:143675628-143910628 GCF_013339725.1 Rhipicephalus microplus
CAGAACATTTTCTTGTCATACATTGTGACGAGCAACTTGATGTAATTTTTTCACACGACGACGACTATCACTAGTTGATTTCTACACTTCCTTCTGTTAAGGTACTTTTATTGTTTTCAAGTCTCCAGTTCTGCTTCAATCATCCTAGTTTTCTCTGGTGCACCGGAAGTTTAATATGAACCAAGTACTTACAAACAGTCGTTCATGCGACGCACGTGTTTTGGTGCGCGAAAAGTGTAGGAGCGCACTCAAAGAAAATATCAGGTATTTCCGGACTATTTTTTTGCCGCGCAACTACTATCGTCGGTAGGCTCTCATGCTTTCCTTGCGTCACCAGCGCGGTACGAGCTCTACGGTCACGAGTGGCGGGCGGCATGTCAGCATGGACTAAAAAATGACAGAAGCCGAGTTTCTGAGAAAGGGAACACCCGGCAGCTGCATGAAAGTTATGCTAAACTAGCACAAGTATTTAAAATACATCCTTCTTCTTAAGTGAGCTATGAGGCAGCTAAGTATATATTTGCGGTGCTTACCAGGGAACAGCGGCTCGGTATCTTGTTGCTGGTCTGAAAAATAAGACATGTTTCAGTATATTGATACAGCTGGAATACTGCGCAATGCCTATCTTTATGAAAGGGTAAGAAAGGCTACATGTTGTCTGCACACTGTTCAAGACCTTAGCCTCTGATGTATACCGTAGCCTCTTGTGCCATTCTGTATATATTACACTGATCCTGCCTGAACAATAACAACAATTAAAACATGGTTGAAATTACTACAAATATGTGTAAATAAGAGCAGAAAAAACGACTAGTTTTTTACCAGTTATTTACTTAGTTGCTCGCCGTTTTTTTTTTGTTGCACTATAAATTATTTGTAGCCTACATTAGCAATGATTTAACCAAAACATCGTTGACTATAGCAAACGAATTGTTATTGTAATGCACGAGGTGCTAATCAGGCTCATTTCGGTATTGCTTATACGGATCCTTTTAATGACTTGAAAAAGCACAAAAGAAGTTTAGAATCAGAACTATCGCACTGTACATTACATAAGAGGACACTAGTAAACAATAAAATCTGGTGAGAAAAGAAAGAGATCATGTCTAGTTTTTAAATAAACATCTTACGTCGTGTTTCGTAACGTGGATGTGGATATTCCATTATTCCTGCTTATCCTCATTACTTCTTCAGCTGCGACAACCAGTTGCAGAATTATGAATAGCATTTACTACTAATGTATTTCGCCATTCATAATATCTATATTATTGAGAACATAGACGATGTGGAATACTTACATTTCGCCTACAATGAAACCAGTCGAAAGACGAAAAATTGAAGGCGATGCACTCAAAAGTTTCACAATGTAAATGATAGGCTCCTTTTGTGAATACTAATCACGCCATTGAAAGTTTGCTTGCGCTTGAATTTGGTATTGTGACACTTCTACGAACACGCACGTCATCGTTGCTCCTACAGAGAGGTGGGCGTGTGGGAAGTGATGAATTCTTTAAAACTTTACAGTGCGAACGTGACGGAGCACAAGTAAGAGGACGCAGACTGCGCTGTTTAACACCTGCAGTTTATCGAAGGAAATGTCAGCCACCTTGAAAACCAAAAAATGTATGCATAAAGTTTACCTGTAATCAAAAAGCTCATACAATTTGCGCAGTTCGCAATCTAAAAGGCAAACATCTAGTTGAGACATGCTATCATCTTCCGCAGCTTGAATAAAGTACGCCTTTGCGAGTTCCCGCGCCTTCTATCTCTATGTTTGTGCATGATGACGGTGGTATGGAAGAACGAAATTTCCTTCAATAAACTTGAGGTGTTAGACAGCGCTGTCTGTGTCCTCTCCTTTTGAGCTCCGTGTTTTTTACGCTGAAAAGTTTTGAAGAACGCCACTTCTACGTACACGCATTTGTCCAGCTACAAGCTCCGTGCATCAGTATCGATGGGCCTATTTAATGTCTAAGCCCTATACCCTTCACCTCTATCAGGCGCTCATCATATTTATAGGCGTCTCAATACGTTACGCAGTCTTTTGTAAAGCATATCCACCGGAACTGGAACCGCTAGCTATAAGGATATATCGCGCATTGCATTCTGCACGGCTGCGAGTTTTACGCTATCATCGTCCACGGGAACACTGCTCGGAGTACGCTGCCTTGAACCGAGTGCCGTTTGACACAGAAGACTACTTCGCACCGCAAAGACATTTGGTACTATATACACACACAAAAATCTGTCGGAATGTATTGGAACGCCTTATGGCCGTATGCTAGGACAACACATCTAATCGTATTTGCTATATTGCCAATTATCATTGATGTCTGCAAACTAACATCTATATTCTCAGTTACACTCTACTACAGCTTACCATAACGTAGTTGAGCTAATGGGGGGTATTCGCGTGTACATATTTGTACATTAAATGCTTCTCCTTTCACGCGATTTTTCGACGGCGTAACGTGTGTCGCTCACCTTGTGGTTCCAACTGGTCTTCCATCCTGTGCGTCGCCAAGCTGCTGACTGCATACAGGTGAGTGTTACATTAGGTTCCCTACTCGTGCACTCGAGTGTAACGCGAGACACAATAGCCTGCCTCGCAAGCTGTCTTATTTTCATGCTATACAAATTGACCGAAACTTGAATCATCATAGGAATGAAAAATACATCGTACTACCATTTGTCACTAACGTACTCGACGCTCTAAAGCTCGCATGCAACGGAATGTGATCCACAGCGGTGATCACAGTCACGAGCTACGAGTGCTGTTATGATTCGCAATCTGCCGTGACCAATATATCAGAGTGCTGCGGCCTGGCTTTGAGAAGCGCTACAAGGTAGAAGTAAAGGACATTCCTCCAATATATTCCGCGGGGCTTCATAGCAGTTCGTTAACTTTCGTAGCGTGAAATACCAACGCGTATTAAGCTTAGCTCGAGATAACTTATAACCACAAGAAATAACGGATTGCATTGCTTGTGCATTGTGTGCCCCCCCCCCCCCCCCCAAAAAAAAAAGAAAGGTCAATCCCAGGATTGAGCAACGTTAGAAAAAAACTTTAAGCAAATTTTCTACGTCAGTTAGATCTTGCAGATCCCACATGATAACACAGCGTCGAAGTGAAGCCGCACTGGACGTTTCTGAAGGCGTAGGCACCAAAGTAAGAATTTTCAGCATCCGTCGTGGAGTAGAGAAAACAGCTTGATGCGATTTTCGAGCGTGAACTCGACAATGACGATTTTGCACTTTCTATACTTATATACGATCTGAAAGATTGGCGCAGCCATGGGGGTAGGGGAAGGGGTTGGGGCTCTTCGAATTTTAACAAATTTGCATTTGTATCTATTCACGTATATATACAGACGCATTCACGAACATGCATAAAGTATGATTCGGCTCCCCTCCACCACCCCGCCCCCGCCCAAAAAATGGCTTCACATGACGGTGCGGTTTTCCGCTGTTTAACGCTTCGTTTTGTTTGGGCACAATATCTTTAGACCCGAATACAGCTCAGCCACTGATTATGTAGGTCGACACGTGCTACAAGCGGGCACGCTTAGATCATAAGAAAAGTCAATTTATTGTTTAGGTGCCGTGGTTTGACACCAGGCGTAAGACCTTCATAAAGACCACCTTTTCTACATTTAAACTTTAAAATACTTTCCTGTGAGTACAAGAGTAGAGAAGAGGTTGCCACATTGAAGCCACATTCTGGAGTTTTTCAGGTCACTTTGCGCAATCACAAAGGCGTGTTATCGCCTTGCTTGTCAAAGCAATTAGGCGCCAGCTATTTTTGAAGCAGCTTTTGTCATGATTGTTAATATTTTCTTCTAGTTGTAAATTGCTTTTAGTTTATTTTAGTGATAATGATGTGAAAGTAACTTTGGCTACATAGCCCGGTAACTATTGAATTTCCAAGGACTACGATGAAATAGAAACAGTGCGAGTACGGCGAGCATTGACTTGCAGTTATATACAATCACATGAACTGGTAGACATAGACATGCTAATAACCTAGCTAAAATATCATTATTGCTGTTCGAAATGTTATTCGATACTTCAAGGTCTGTAAAAGAACTATAGCTTTTTCACGCCTGCCGTAGATATTGTGTTGCAGTGACAAAAGCTTTGCGAACATAAAGCATTAGAATATCTTATATTACTCAGTCATATCTCGTATGGAGCATAATGATGAGAATATTTAAGTTCAATATTTGTTATAGAAAGTCATCGGAGTTCAGAGTGTGTCCGGTCACATCGGGAAAACGTTAAGCAATGTGTAAGCGTATACGACGAGAGTTAGCTTGAATACAACTGCCTGGAGGTTTAGGTAATCTATGAACGTATACGTCTAGAAATAGCTTGAGTACAACCGGTTAGACGTTTATGTAATCTACCAATGTATACGTCTAGATATATCTTGAATACAACTGGCTGAACGTCCGGTAATCTATAAACGTATACGTCTAGAAATAATTATATAAAACTGGCTGCCAAAAAAATTGGCAGATCCCACGTATTGTGGGAATCGGTGATATGCGAAGCACGACTGAGGAAGGTTAATATATTACTTAAAGTTATCACAACGTTACGAGGTAAACAGACGTATTACACAGTAAACACAAGTAGAAATCTTATGTGCACTCACCCATCTAGATAAGATGCAAGTGTGTTGTTCATAATTGTGTAATGATGGCACCCATAACGTTTGCAATACGAGCACCAGCTGTTGTAGGCTGATGTGTTGTTGTATTATTCCTTGATGGAAGTGAACGCACACACATAACAAATAAGCGTCCATGTGTCCAAAGGGTTGTTAACGCATCGTTAACAGCCTCACTGTGAACAGTCAGCACCAGCACCTGAAGAAGACTTAACGTATCTGTCTGCTATTTTGCCGACGAGGGACCTATGTACAGTGAAGTAAACGGCTAGGTGCGTCAAACGGCTAGGAGCTACTGTTGAGGTGTCGAAATGTGATGCAGACAGTTACGGGGCTCACTTTTCTCCTCTTTTCTCTAAGAATCACATAAGTATAAACTTTCAGAAAGAAGCAGTACGGAAGTTTCTTTCAGCACAGAGTCTTGTTCAATATCTTGCACGTGTGCACGAGGAGACTGGATGCTGAGAGCAGCGAGTGCGAGTTGCTTCCTGTGACGTTTGTGCCGCACGAAGGCGTCAGTCTGATCTAGGACAGTAGCCAGGTGCTTTTTTCTAGCCGGGTCACTTCGTCTACAAGTCGTCTGTCGATGGAACCACGCAAGTGATGAATGCTTGATATCACACTTTGAGTTGGTTATGTATAAGCCATTTAGGCTGGTAGCCCTGAACAGGGCCACGTAGACCAGCCTCAGAGAATGGCGCCTGTCGTATTTGTACACTGCCTCAGCGTACGTGGCTCCTTCCGCCTTGTGTATAGTTATCGCGTTGGCTTGTGCGAGGAGAAACTCTCGCAAGAGATGTTTTGCATTGCGTAGATCGTGGTCGTGGCAGTTGGCAGTCCCACGGAAACCCACTGCGATTGTATGGAGGGATTTGCGACCATGACGTGTTTCATTCTAGCTCAAGCGACGATGTCCTACTGCAGATGCCGGGAACGCCAGCCACAGACGCACGAGGTTGGCATGTTTATAATGCGTGATGTAGCGCAAGGTGCCCATGTTTCCATTGACAAGACCATCACTGACGTCAATGCTGGCCGTGATTATGTAGGGTTTGCCGATGCTCAGGCAAATGTAGGCTGGCAGGCCCCCCACGTCCTTGGTGTTCATGTTAGCCATCTTTGAAAGGGTATCTCTGTACGCCTGCTCATCCTTGTAGTCGCTGATCTTATCACAGGTGTAATGGCGTGAAACGTCTCCCGCATTTTCGAGGCAGTGCGCGTTGTAGCGGTTGACGTCCGCATTGCTGTAGAGTAGCCGGATGCCATTTTGGCACTTTTCGGTGGCTTGCTCGAATGACACAAAGTGGCTCTCAATCATCGTGACGTCATCCTCGCTAATCGCGAGGCCTTCACCCAATCTTGTAAGATGACGAGAAGGCTGCGTCACTTTGGCGGACAACGCGAACGAGCTGGTGGTAGTGGAGAGTCGTCCAGGGATGCTCCGTTTTCAGCTCCCTTACTTGTCTCGCGCTGCGCCTGTACACCTCAGTTGCCTTGATGGGAGGCAACTGGCGGAGGTTGCCACACATGTACACGTTGAGGTCCCCGATGGGTTCGTGAATGTTCTGTGTCATTTGGCGCAGCCTGTTGTCTACTTTCACTAGCACTTCAGAGCCCATCATGCTGACATCGTCTACTAATATTGCCTTGACGTCCCTGAAAGCACATCTATAGGTACCTAAATCGTTGTGACTCAAGCCTCTATAATCCATCTTTGCTGTTATCTTGAGCGCCGAGTGCACAGTGATGCCTTCGATAGTATTAGCGGCTTTTTCCGTTGTTGCCATAGTCACATAAGCATTGCTTGCGAAACCCGGGCTCTTATAGAGCCGGTTGTAGGTATCATTTAAAGGTTAACCGTGAATGTCTTGCCACACCCTACTGGCCCCGTCAAGAAGACTTGAATCGGTGCCTTATTGGGAAGCTGCGAGCGTTGGATGACCTCCAGTAGAAGTGAGCGCTGCTCCTGTGTGAAAAGCGTGGCCGCGCAGTAGTCCCTGGTATTCATGATTTCCTCCCTTCTCCTCACCGCACTGCAAGTGTTACGTGCTCCGCATGCGGAGGTAGCATGTGCAATATCAACATTTTCAGGTCGGTCCACCGACAGAACGCTTTCTTGCCTTACCACGGTTTCTTCTTGCTCTTGGTTTTCAACAATGTTTCGTAGCAGATGTTCATGGCACATCTGTTCGAGGTCCTCCCCAGGAATGTTTTCCTCGATTTCTTACTTTTTCGACACAATTTGGTCAAGGTGAGTCTCGTAGAAAGACATCGATACATCGATGCTGTCGCGCCTGAACGGGCGAAAGAGCCTGACTTTTTCTCGCATGAAATCATCCGCGTCATCTCTTCTATAGGCTCAGTATCGGATGATCTTGGACACTTTGCGGCGTCAATACTGGCCGTGCTGATGGTTGTATACAAGTAACGCGCGACAAAGTCCGTGAGGTACACGCCGGCCATTTCTTCGGAGCGATCCTCGTATTTCTGACCCACGTTCAGCTTCCACACGTCAGTGGAGTCGGCTTCTTCATCTTGGAGTTCTCACTGCTGCTTGCGGATGCGCACTCATTCGTCAGGGTGCATGATAGGTACGAAAACGATTTACTGGCTGGAATCAGACATGCCAAGACGGAGGAAGATCCATGCAGCTTTTTGGGTGCTCATCTCAGCACCGTTAAGCACACGCACATCAAGCTCACTAACAAGTTTGCTGAGAGCAAGGTTTCGGTAGTGCTTCTCAATGTCTGCAAGTGTGGTGTGCAGGTTCGAGAACCCATGGTTGGTGTTGTGGACGTAGTCCACCACATACGCCGTGCACGAATAGGCATCCACAGTCAGCTGGATGTCCATTTTGGAGTTCAAGACAGACGCTATCCACGGATGAAAGGCATTCACAAATCGCTGGTGGGCGTCTCTCTTGATAAAGACTGTGGCGCAGCTGATGCCTGCCTTTAGCACCTGGATGTATTCAGGTTCTATGGCAATACCGTTGTTCTGCCAAAACTCGTCAATTGATGCGTACTGCACTTCTTCCAAATTGATGTGCACAAGTTTATACTTTTCGTGCAGGGCCGTGAGTTCCAGTGCATTTAATTCGTGCGTGAGAGTGGGGGTTAGAATGCGTGTCTCCCTCATTGGCCAGAAGGGAGCAATAAACCAGCACACCTTAGTTTTGTCGCGCTTCTAGCACGTAAAGGTGTGTTGGTGTATCTGGCAGCGCTGGCGCTCAAGGACGCTGGTATCCAGGCTCGTAAGCGAATTGACCAAGGCAACCAAGCAAGGCATATCATCCCTCAAGTACTCCTGAGGTGCCTCGTTGAGCCAAATGAGTAGGTGCGCGTGTACATTCCCTTTCTGTTGGAACTCTATTCGCTTAAAAGAATTCAGCACATCATGATTCCAAAAAGACGATATCTAAGTGTTCTGCAGTACCATCATGATGACACGAACGAGTTTAAAACAAGAGGGCGCAAACTACTAGGTAAGTGTTAACTAGGCTAGCCTTGTACAACGAGTGCATGTCCTCGACTTCGCGGCGGCGCTCCCCAAACCGGCTCCTTCAGATTCTCTATGAGTTGAAGAAGGTGCTCATTGTGCAGGTCGGACATGCTAAGAGTCCTAAAAAGCGTAGGCTTACCGAGTTGGCGGATCATTGCGAAGACATCTCTCTTGCTCTGCGCCCAGTAATACACGGAAATCAGTATGCCCCTAAGAAACGCGAAGTCTAAGCTGATGCACTCCTCGACAAAACTGTGGTCTTCCAAGAGCTTCTACTTCCGATGGAGGCGGAAATATTGTAGGCCCTTGTGCTGAGATTCGGGTGCACGTTAAAAAACCCCGGGTGGTCGAAATTCGCGGAGCCCTCCACTACGGCGTCTCTCATAATCATATGATGGTTTTGGGACGTTAAACCCCACATATCAATCAATCCAAGAGCTTCTTCGTCATATTTTCAGTCACCTGGCAGTTTCTCACAGTGACGGCAAGCCCTGCGCGTATGCGGAACTGCAGGACTTTTTCATCGCCATATACAGAACGTGGATGGGCACGGCACCGCGCCGCGCAGTGCGGTGAATTCCACTGGTTGCCAAGTCGAAAACAGTCGGGTGTACGTCGGAGCTAATGCGCCGAGAGTTCCCGAAGTAGATCTGCGGGAAAGAGAGCTCTTCTACGAGCCCATCGTACAGCAGGCTTTGTGGGACGACGTTTTCGCCGGGGCATATGTCAAGGTACGCGGTGTCGTCCCATATGACTGTCTCTTGGCGCAGAGTCAGACGCCGATTTGCGCACACTGGATCGTCGATCGTGGTGGCGTCGTCTTCCAGGCCCTCTACCGTCCCCATCTCATCTGCGTTGGCCAGATCATCCAGGCACTGATCAATGGCACCCTCTGGCATTGATATGTGATAACGCATGTAGAGCGGGGTACTGCACAAATAGTGGAGCCACAGCTTCCATTCCGCGTTACGCACCCCACCCAATACGTACACGTACTTTAGCGTCTGCGTCTTTTTCTAAGTTCACGAAGATGCCCATATCGTCCTAGACGGCATGTAGAAGTGACTGGACCATCCGATCCTCTTCCACAGGCACGTTAACCACTTGGCCTGCTACTCCTAACTGCCCCCCGTTCATGAGGCGGCGGATTCGCATGAAGTATGCGAGGAGATACGAGGCGCTCGCTGATCTCGTCGAGCGGAGGCAGATGTGCCGGCTTCGTCGGGTAGACAAAACCATTGGAGCGCGAGAGTCGGCGAATCTTTGCTTTAGAAAGAGTCGCCCTGCAGGTAGCGCACATTCTAAAATTGTGTACGTCTTCTTCAGGGAACAAGGGAGCAAGGACAGAATGAACCGATCTACAATCCTTGACACGTCCGACGCAAACCATAAACGGTCACAGACGCTGCATGACGTCCCGAATGAATTGTGAAAAAATAGCTTCTTGAAATGCTTGTTCGCACCAGCATACGAACACAATGCTGCGTGAGATATGTTATTCAGAACGCTGCGAACGCGCCACTAGTAGCATGACTCACAAGTGCGTAAAGCGTGCTTTGCCTTGTAGCACCGCATGTTGTGAACGAGCCGTTTGGTGTATCTGTTCCAAGCGGGTCATGCGTTCCTCGCCTTGTAGCGCCGCATGTTGCGACCTAGCCGTTTGTCGCATCTGTTCCAAGCGTACCGTCCATGCTTCGCGTTGTAGCGTCGCATGTTGTGACCTAGCTGTTTGTCGCATCTGTTCCGAGCGGGCCGTGCGTGCATCACCACGCAGCAGTGCAGAGCGCCGGTGAGTGCCCGCAGCCCGCCGCTTGCGTTCTTCAAGCTCCTTGGTTGTGCGAATCTTCTTTGGACGTGGCATGAATGAAGCAGGTTCACACGGAACGTACATAGTCACTGTTCAGTTATGATGCTCCTGGAGTCACTAGGAGGACCTATGGTCGTGACAGCGGCACAGAAGTCACTGCAACGGCACTGCAGAGTGAAAAACTGGACATGGAAATTGGCGGTCACCGCGAAAACCATGGAAGAATCGAGGCGGCCACTATGACCGATGCGTCAGCGTTGTCGTAAAGCAAGAAAGGGCAACTGGAGATTGCGGCTAAGTGCGAGGACGCAAGTGCAAAGTACGTAGTACAAGCACTAGCGCAAACTCTGCCAGGCTTGGTCGCTGTGCATGCTACCCCGCCGATCGCGTCACACGCGAGGAAAAAACAACCGAACGGTCTTGTGATCAGTTCAATGCGACGAAATGACGAAACCGCGGAGGCGTTGCATGCACACAGCCGGAGCGCGGCTCACGGAGTCCAAGCGCATAACATCGACTCTGGCGCATACAGTACGCTTTTACTGCTGTAGCACTGGGTACATGAGGGCTTTGCCAGGTGCAACGCTGTTCAAAACGACGTTTGTGGCCGAGGCACTTCGATCCGTGGCGCGTGTGGAGGAGGCCGGACGGCTCGAGGGTGGGGAGTTCTCATGACGTGTGCGTCATGCAATGCGCCGTCCGCTGCTAAAATTCCTTCACCATTCGCTTCTGTGAACACAGCTTTACGTGAGACATGGTTCATTCCACCATCGTTGCCAACTCACCACTATCTGGATGGAGCAGATGTGTTCTTTGTGAGTGCTTACATTCCTGGCTGACTCCATTTTGACGCTCAACATGCTGTGCCGTGTGAACGCATTATGTTAAGCAAGCCGTGTATGACACGCATAGAATGAATCGCATGTTAGAACATGTAATTCATGTTCGTCAAACACGGACGGTTTTCGATGCCTACTAAGGTGTATATCAAGCTAGTGAACCAGCTGCAACGCATCTTGAGCGTCGCATGTAAATTATACCGTGCATGACTTCCATGTCATGATTATCAAGTTTGCGCCTGGCATTCGGGTTCGTCGTCCATTCACGTCACGTAATACCAAATTTGGTATATTTGAAGCTTGCGAAACACCCGCGAGCGCGCTATGAGCGTAGCATGTAGTCATGTTTTACGTGGCAAGCGTGTAATGATTATCATGTTTCGACGTGTTATTTACCTTCGTCATTGTAATCATGTCACGTAAAACCAAATTTCGTATATGTGAAGCTAGCGAAACGGCCGCGAGCGCATCATGAGCTTGGAATGTAGTAAAGCTCTAATATGAGACGCATGTCATGACTGTCCTGTTTGCTCCAGTCATATACCTTTGTTATGCATTCACGTCCCGTAACACCAAATTTGATATATGTGAAGCAGACGAAACGACAGTGAGCGCACCATGAGCGTAGCGTGTCCGGTAGTCATACCTCATGACTTACATGCCATGCATGTTATAATTTTCCACGTTACTGGTCTCTCACTTGTGTTCGCCCTGCAGTTATGTCCTACCATGCCAGATCTGCAACACGTCTTATGAACGGAACCACCACAACAGCAGCAATACCATGAAATCGTAATCTTCACATTTATGACACGCATGTTGTTGTGTTTTGCCGCTCATAAGTTGATCGTGCGGATGGGACAGCACCAGAAGCTACGTTATTCAAAGCTTCTTTCTCGGATCTCTCTCGGCAAGGTCGCAAATTGCTTCCTTTGAGCATGGGACGACAGCGCGGGAAGCTGCGTTATACAAAGCTTCTTTCTCGACTCTGTCTCGGTATGCCCGTTTAACTGTACACCACTTATCCTCTGGAATGCAAACTACGTCCGTCTCCTCCGCTGCTGGGGACAAACACACAATGTGAAACGAACCCACTCTGCTAACCAGCTTGGAATGTTTGTGGTTTAGCGACAAGTCGCCACTGCCGGGGGCAAACGCACAATGGGATTAAGCAACCCCGTCCTGCCTCCGCAGCCGGGCGCGAGCTCAGTGGAAGTAGGCGACACGCTTTGCCCTGGCGATCGGCTCAAAGTCGCAGCGATGCACGACCCGAACACAAGGAAAGCGGAGAAAGTCAAAGGCCGATTGCTACCTGCGGGGACAATTACGTTCCGCGCGCAATCATTCAATTTCCGGCTTTGGAGGTTCGTCTCGGCTCGCTGGGTGTGGGAAAAGGGCATGAATGTACCGGGTCTACAATGCCGATATCTCCCGAGCGTTAGAATTCCTGAGCGCGTGGGAGGTGGAGAGAGAGAGACATGATGGGAAAGAGTACCAAAACGCCTGTTTAAACTGTAGAAGCGCTGCTGTCGAGAGTAAGGTCAGCCCAGTAGGGAGTGACTTAATCTGAGTGGAAACAGATTGGATGAGAGAATGTTGAGGCGGACCAGCAGTGGCCCCCTCCCCTTTTTCTTTGTTACCGCAAGATGCTTAAGACTGGGGGGAATCAATTTCTCTTCAGTCGAGGCTGCAATCACTTAACTGATAGATCAGTACGACTCCGTACGATGCAACTTTTGTCTGGGCCGTAACCACTTGGTGGTCGAACAGTGAGACTAAGTACGTTGTATGTAGTAACAGTGTTCTAGGCTCTAACTTAAGAAAAGTTAAGTAGAAGAGTAAGACGCTGTTGATGTCTGTGTTATCATGAGTGTGCTTCGGCAAGATGTACATATGACTGTAAATATTTCGCTGTAATATACCTTCAAGTTTTCATTACCTCCAACCTGCCTCCTGCTTCATCGACGCCGATCATCTCCTTGACGGGACTTCAGTCCACATCAAGGAGATCAACGAACGAAAAGGAAAACTTAACTCATGTCATGATAATCAGGTTATGACTAGTCAATTATGCTCGTCATACAGTCATGTTATGCCATACCATATTTGGTATTGATACCTATAACGAAACGGCCAGGAGAGCTAAAAGTCGTAGGTGGCTAGATAGATAGATAGAGATAGATAGATAGATAGATAGATAGATAGATAGATAGATAGATAGATAGATTAGATAATAAGATAGATAGATAGATAGAGAGATAGATAGATAGAATAGATAGATAGATAATATGATAGATAGATAGATACGCTCATAGTCGCCCGAAGTCTCGCTAAGATTGCTCAGGTACAGAGAAGTCAAAGTGCGTGTGTTCACGTCACGAGGCTATGTTCCTATTGGGAGGAACGCCAACCACTTTCATTGAGGATCGGTGCACTGTAACGTCGACGGTGTTACGTTTACCGAGGGAACGGCCTAATAGGAAACGGCAGTTAGTCTCTGTAAACAGTTGCTACTTCAACACTTACCTAGGGTAGTGAGCAGGTGCACGCAAGTGACACGTCCTGCAGAACAGGGTAAGATGGGAGCGACTGCATGTGGCACAAAATGTGCCGCCATGTCTACGAAGTGAATGATGTTGAGTAGGCCGAAGCTCCGGAGGTAAACCGGGTAAAACCATGATCAGCCGGAAATTTTGCCAACTCGTAATTTATACGAAGCTCCCCTAGCGTACATCACCGCACTAAATAAAACGATGGTCTTCCACCATTGACACGCGATATGTGACATAATTGCTATTTTATAACATCTCGCAACTTTCATAATCATCTACAAGTACCGCCGTCTAGTTTACAACATCTTGCATCTTTTCATGGATGGATAGATGGATGGATGTGGCTGTACCCTTTAGATCGGGCGGCGGCTAACGCCACCTAGCCTTAATAGTGAGGTTGAAGATTCATACTTTGCAGTGAAGGGTTTAATTTTCACTCGTGCCTTGACTTAAGCCACCAATCAGATAACCTCCTTCTAGTTAAGTCTAGCCGCTTAATATCTATTTTTCCCTCCCTGTCCCTAAACCCCAGGGCTTTGAAAAACTCTGCGTCATCTTCCTGAACTATAGGGTGAAGCCCTTTACAGAACATTATCAAGTGTTCGGCAACTTCTTCTTCCTCTCCACACGCACTGCACACTGTGTCTACCCCTTCGTATTTGGCCCGATATGTCTTGGTTCGCCATACTCCCGTCCTGGCCTCAAACAGTAGAGAACTACCCCGAGTATTATCATATATCCTTTCTTTGGTAATTTCCAAAGTTCGATAGATCTCTAGTGCGGACTTCTTAATCATGGCAATTCTCCACATGTCAGCGTCCGTTTCCTTCACTTTCTTCTTAACTGATAGTTCTTTTTGGTTTGGCCACCTGCTGTTTTCTCAGTATTTACCAGTCAATTTCCTGGTTCGCTTCCTCCATTTTGTATCGACATTCTTCATGTACATGTAGCTGAAAACCTTCCAAGCCCAATGCTCCTCCCCCATTCCTCTCAATCGCTTCTCAAATTTTCTGTTGCTGCTAGTATCCCTGCTCTGAAATGATGTCCATCCCTTATCACTTTGTACTTATTGATTTGGTGTATTCCCGTGAGCTCCCAAAGCAAGCCTACCTATTACACGTTGCTTAATTACTAATCTTGGTTGAACTTCTGATCTCATGCACAAGACCGCATTGCCGAACGTCAGCCCAGGAACCATGACCCCTTTCCATATTCCTCTCACGACATCATACCTATTATAATTCCGCAGTGCCCTATTTTTCATCACTGCTGCATCCTGTTACCTTTAGTCGTCACGTATATTTCGTGTTCTCTTAGGTACTCGGTCCCATTGCTTATTCATACGCCCAGATATTTCTATTTATCTGTTATCTCTAGCGTGACCTCCTGTATTGTGAGCTCACTACCTTCGTTGTTATTGAAAATCATGAATGCTGATTTTTCCTTACTGAATCTAAAATCTAACCTATCTCTCTCATTACCGCAGATGTCAATCAATCTCTGCAAGTCTTCCTTGTTGTCGGCCATAGTCGCCGAAGCTCGCTAAGATATGCTCATGTAAAGAAAGTCAAAATGCGGTGTTCACTCACGAGTCTATGTTCCTATTGGGAGGAACGCCACCACTTCATTGAGGATCGGTGGCACTGTAACGTCGACGTGTTACGTTTACGAGGGAACGGCCTAATGGAACGGCGTTAGTTCTGTAAACGTTCTACTTCACACTTTACTATGGTAGTGAGCAGGTGCACGCAAGTGACACGTCCTGCAGAACAGGGTAGATGGGCGACTGCATGTGGCACAAAAAGTGCCGCCATGTCCACGAAGTGAATGATGATGAGTGGCCGAAGCTCCGGAGGTAAACCTGGTAAACCATGAATCCTCCGTACATTTTGCCCACTCGTATTTATTACAACGCTCCCCCTAGCGTACGTCACGGCACTAAATCGAACGATTGTCTTCCACCATTGACACGCGATATGTGACATCATTCCCATTTTATAACATCTCGCAACTTTCATCATCATCTACAAGTACCGCCGTCTAGTTTACAACATCTTGCATCTTTTTATGGATGGATGGATGGATGGATGTGGCTGTACCCTTTATATCGGGCGGCGGCTAACGCCACCTAGCCTTAATACTTAGTGAACTAACCATTAGATTTATCTTTTTTTCTTTTAAATAGTGAGGTTGAGGATTCGCACTTTGCAGTGAAAGGTTATTTTCACTCGTGCCTTGACTTAAGCCACCAATCAAATAACCTCCTTCTAGTTAAGTCTAGCCACCTAAAGTCTATTTTGCCCACCCTGTTCCTAAACCCCAGGCTTGAAAAACTCTGCGTCATCATCCTGAACTATAGGGTGAAGCCCTTACAGAACATTATCAAGTGTCGGCCGTTTCTTCTTCCTTCCACACGCGCTGCACACTGTGTCTACCCCTTCGTATTGGCCCGATATGTCTGGTTCGCCATACTCCAGTCCTGGCCTCAAGCAGTAGAGAAACTACCCCGAGTATATCCTATATCCTTTCCTGGTAATTTCTGCTTAAAAGTTCGATAGATCTATAGTGCGGACTTCTTAATCATGCCCATTCTCCACATGTCAGTGTCCGTTTCCTTCACTTTCTTCTTAACTGATAGTTCTTTTTGGTTTGGCCACTTGCTTTTACCAGTCAACTTCCTGGTTCGCTTCGTCCATTTTGTATCGCCATTCTTCATGTACATGTAGCTGAAAACCTTCCAAGCCCAATGCTCCTCCCCCATTTTTCTCAATCGCTTCTCTAATTTTCTCTTGCTGCTAGCATCCCTGCCCTCAAATGATGTCCATCCCATATCACCTTGTACTCATTGATTTGGTGTATTCCTGTGAGCTCCTAAAGCAAGCCTACCTATTACACGTTGCTTAATTTCTAATCTTGCTTGAACTTCTGATCTCATGCACAAGACCGCATTGCCGAACGCAAGCCCAGGAACCATGACCCCTTTCCATATTCCTCTCACGACATCATACCTATTGTAATTCCACAGTGCCCTATTTTTCATCACTGCTGCATCCTGTTACCTTTAGTCGTCACGTATATTTCGTGTTCCCTTAGGTACTCGGTCCTTTTGCTTATCCATACGCCCAGATATTTCTATTTATCTGTTATCTCTGACGTGAGCTTTTGTATTGTGAGCTCACTACCTTCGTTATCATTAAAAATCATGACTGTTGATTTTTCCTTACTGAATCTAAAATCTAACCTATCTCCCTCATTACCGCAGATGTCCATCAATCTCTGCAAATCTTCCTTGTTGTCGGCCATTACAACTATATCATCTGCGTACATTAATGCTGGTAGTGCCTGATCAATGATTTTTCCTTGTTTGACTAAAGTGAGGTTGAAGCCAAGTCCACATCCCTCTAATTTGGCCTCTAATCTTTGTAGGTACATCATGAATAACAAGGATGACAGTGGACACCCTTGCCTAAGTCCCTGTTTCACCTCCGTGGGCTTGGATACCTGTTTTTTCCACTTTATAACTACCTTGTTAGTTTTTATAGATTTCCTTAAAAAGATTAGTGACTCCATCTTCCACACCCAGTGTGTCTAGTATTCCCCACAAGTCCTCTTTTACCACGCTATTATACGCTCCCTTGATATACAAAACGCTAGCCACAGGGGCCTGAGTTCCTTTTCTGCTATTTTGATGCAATGCGTCAGTGAGAACAGATTTTCTTCCAACCTCCTGTGTTTCCGAAACCCATTCTGCAGTTCCCCCAGCACCCCCTCATCTTCTATCCATGCTTGCAGTCTTTCCTTTATATTCTGCATCGCCAGCCTGTAGACCACTGATGTCACTGTTATAGGACGGTAGTTGTTTATGTCATCTTTGTCCCCCTTTCCTTTATGGATCATGATCGTTCTACTAAGTTTGCATTCATTTAGGGACTTCACCATCGATTATTGTTCTGCTCACTGCCTCTCTCAAAGTCTGTTTAGACTTCGGACCCAATGTCTTTATTAGCATAATTGGGATGCCATCGGGGCCAGATGATGTACTACTTGGAACCCTCTTCTCAGCCCTTTCCCACTCTCGTTGTGAAAATGGAGCCATTGTGCCACTTGATCCATCCCTGCGTATTGTGGTACATAAGACACTTCTTTGTTGAAAATTTTATATCACCCTTGTTCTTACATATTCAATAGCTTTGTCCCCTTCTAGCCTAGCACCTTGAGCTGTAGTTATGAACCTCTGCTCTAGGTCTGTTTCATTGCTTAGGGAGACTAGGTGGTTCCAAAATTTCGCAGCTGCCTTTCTGTCCTTTTTTTGTACTTCTGCCAGCCACTGAGCACCCTTTCTTCTAATCTTTTCATTGATCAGGAGGGATGCTTTCCTCCTAGAGCTTAGAAAGATGTCCCATTTTCTTTCTACATCATCCGTCGGTTCACCCCACTGCTTAGCATGTCTGTGTTCCCTCGAGGCTGCCTGAAGTTTTGCTATGGCTCTCTTAACTTCCTCCTCCCACCAACTCTTGGGCTTGTGTCTTGTTTTCCGGGGTGACTTGTCACGTGCCTTCGCAAGCTCTAGCCCAAACAGTCTAATTAGATTTGTGTACGTCCACACAGTTTTATTATGCTCAGTGATTACTTTCTCAATTTGTTTTAGTAGTAATTTCTATATGCCTTTCTGAATTAAAATGTTCCTGTAGTTGCTCATCAGCTACAAGTACTGCCATCTAGTGAACACTGCAAGAACTATACGAGAGGTGGCTACATTCAGGGGACGGTATCACCATCTAGTGAATACTGCAAGAACTAAACGAGAGGGGGCTACATACAGGGGACGCACAGCCCACGCCTTATGGAGCTTCGCCCCTAAAAAAAATGTATCGCTCGCCTCTCGCGCTGAATACGGTGCATCTTGGTTTTCACTTCAAGGGGCCTGCCGGGGGTGCAAGGAAGCGCGAAATGCCAAGATGCCGAAGCTGTACGAGAACAATATTTTCTTTTTTTTACAACAGATTCACATGAAACAGAGCGCCAATAAGGAGGGTCAAGGTTTTTGGCGCTGTTTTTTATGTGAATCATGTCGTACCAACTCGCCCAAGCAACCACGTTATTTACAACAGAGCTGCCATGCTGGAGGTTTTCCGCGTGTTACCATCATGACTATGAGCAGGCACGCGCTTCCTTCACCCTGTTCGTCCTGTTGGCTTCACTCCCAGAACACGTGCTCTGTTTCGTTTGGCCTGGGGTTCAATAACTGATGGGCGAGAGAACTAGTACAGAGAAAGAAAGAAAGGTAAAAAATCTCAGCGAGGTGCCATACGAATCCACGTACCCACGGCCCAAAAGCGAGCGTTGTAATCACTCGGCCATCTAGCTTCTTCAGTTAGTTATATTTATTCAACATAGGTATGGTACTAAGAAGCATATTAAATATATATATATATATTGTCGCAGTGCAACGCGAACAAAAGATGACAGCAGCTTACGGCAGCGAAAAGAGCGTATTCAGGATCAGCTGTACAGCAAGATGCCTGCTTCGTTGTCGTCCCGAAAAAGCACCTGACCCACTAGCTGGAATCTACGAAACATTCCTATCATCGTTCTTTTTCATATAAACACGTGTCACTTGCCCCTCCTTATAAGAGCATCGCCCCGATGCTGATGCAGACGCACAGTATTTTTTTAACGTGCAGTCAGTGACTCACGTACGGCTTCATACGCACTACATGAACAAGTTCAGGCTGGTGCTGGCGACGCCTCGGGCATTGGGGACTGTCGGAGACAACCTCGTAGGTGACGTCACTTAGCTGGCGCGATACTCGGTATGGCCCGAAATATCGCCTTAGCAGCTTCTCGGACAGTCCACGTTTTCGTACGGGTGTCCAAACCCACACTCTGTCACCGATTTTGTACGTTACAGTTCTATGGCGAGCATTGTAGCGGCCTGCGTCGTAGTCTTGTCGCTGGTGGATCCGTAAGCGGGCGAGCTGTCTAGCTTCTTCCGCGCGTTCAGTGAACACGTCAGCGCCTGTGTCGGTAGCGTCCCATTCATGTGGCAACATCGCATCCAGCATAGTCCGTACCTCCCGTCCGTGAACCAAGCTGAATGGAGTCATGCGAGTCGTCTCTTGTTTAGCCGTATTGTATGCGAACGTGATATAGGGTAAAATCTCGTCCCAATTCTTATGTTGGACATCCACGTACATCGACAGCATGTCTTCAATCGTCTTGTTGAGGCGCTCCGTTAGTCCATTTGTTTGCGGGTGGTACGCAGTGGTCTTACGGTGAGTCGTTCCACTAAGCATCAGGACGTGGTCTAAAATAGCTGCCGTAAATGCTTTTCCGCGGTCCGTGATCACGATAGTCGGAGCACCGTGGCGTAGCACAATATTTTCTATGAAAAATCTCGCCACTTCCACTGCGGTGCTCTTTTGGATAGCTTTTGTTTCGGCATACCTGGTTAGGTAGTCCGTTGCGACTATAACCCAGCGATTCCCTGCAGTAGAAGTAGGAAGGGGTCCCAAAATATCCATTCCTATCTGTTCAAACGGTGTACGTGGAACCTGAACTGGTTGCAGCTGACCGGCGGGTCTCTTTGGAGGTGACTTGCGTCGCTGGCAATCGATGCAAGTGTGAACGTGGTGCTTGACGGCTGTTGTGAGTCGTGGCCAGTAGTATCCCTGCTGTACTCTTGCCAATGTGCGAGTGTAGCCTAAATGGCCAGACGTCGGCTCATTGTGACATGCTTGGAGCACTTCAGTTCGAAGAGGTGCAGGAATAACGAGCAAATAGGGAGCTCCGATGGACGAAAAGTTTCTCTTGTAGAGGACGCCATTGCGTAAGCAAAACGACGATAATGTCCTTGCAAAGACTCTAGGTGCCCTCGAAGAACGTCCGTCCACGTAATTAATCAAATCAAGCAATTCAGGGTCACTTCGTTGTTGTTGGGCAATCGTGGACGCGTCGAGAACACCAAGGAAGGCCATATCGTCGTCGTCAGAAAGAGAAGCTGACTGTACTGGTGATCGAGACAGGCAGTCGGCGTCCGTATGGCGCTTCCCAGACTTGTGTATGACCGTCATATCAAACTCTTGTAACTTCAGACTCCACCGTGCTAATCGGCCGGTTGGATCTCTTAAATTAGTCAACCAACAGAGGGAATGATGGTCACTTATAACTTTGAAAGGGCGGCCATACAAGTACGGGCGAAATTTCATAACTGCCCAGACCACGGCGAGGCATTCTTTCTCAGTTGTTGAATAATTGGCCTCAGCGCGTGTTAGCGTCCTGCTTGCGTAGGCGATCACTCGTTCCGTGTCTTCTTGCCACTGCACAAGCACAGCTCCGAGGCCTACATTGCTTGCGTCAGTGTGAAGCATTGTTGGCGCTTGTTCGTCGAAGTGAGCAAGCACTGGAGGTGTTTGAAGACGTTGGCGGAGGTCATTAAACGCTGCTTGCTGTTCGTGATTCCACTCAAAGGTGGCGTCGTCTCTAGTGAGGCGAGTTAACGGCGACGCAATCCGTGCGAAGTCGGCGATGAACCGGCGATAGTAGGCGCATAGGCCCAGAAAGCGCCTGACAGCTTTCTTATCGGACGGTACTGGGAACTGTGCCACGGCCGCAAGTTTTTCGGGATCAGGCCGAACGCCGGTACAGCTGACGACATGACCAAGAAACAGCAGTTCTTCAAAACAAAAGTGGCATTTCTCTGGTTTCAATGTGAGGCCTGCGGAGCGTATGGCTCGTAAAACAACTTCTAGCCTCTTGAGATGCTCGTCAAAAGTTGGGGAAAACACTATGACGTCGTCTAGATAAACTAAACAGGTCTTCCATTTTAACCCTGAAAGTACAGTGTCCATGAGCCTTTGAAAAGTAGCGGGCGCTGAGCACAGACCGAAGGGTAGAACTTTAAATTCATATAAACCATCCGGCGTCACAAAAGCGGTTTTTTCCCGATCTCTTGGGTCTACCTCGATCTGCCAATATCCACTTCTGAGGTCCATTGAAGAAAAGTAGCGAGCGTTTCGAAGCCTATCGAGGGAGTCATCAATACGTGGAAGCGGATACACATCTTTCTTAGTCACTTGATTCAGCTTCCTGTAATCCACGCAAAAACGCAGGGTACCGTCCTTTTTCTTAACTAATACTACAGGCGATGCCCACGGGCTCTGTGATGGCTGAATCACATCATCTTCAAGCATTTTAGCGACTTGTTGCTGTATCACTTCCCGTTCCTTTGGAGCCACACGATAAGGATTCTGGTGTATAGGCCTTGCTGCGTCGTGGGTAATTATTCGATGCTTTGTTAGCGGCGTTCGACCGACCCGTGATGTCGATGAAAAGCAGTCCTGGAATTCAGCTAGCAGCTCAAGAAGTCTCGTTCGTTCGTCCCTTGACAACGTAGTACCAACGTCAAGATTAGGTAGTGATTCTTCTTGAGGTGCTTCGTCTAGGGCCGATAAACTGCCTTGGATTTCTGCAGTAGTGTCAAAGTAAGCGACGGCTGTACCCTTCGGGAGATGTCGGCGCTCAGTGCTGAAGTTAGTGAGCAGCAAGTTTGTGCGTCCAGCAGTGACAGTGACAAGACCTCGAGCAACTGAAATACCGTGGCTAAATATCAGTGAGCTTATTTGGTCAGCAATGCCGTCGCCGTCAAACGGCTCATCCCCTGCCACCGAAACAAGCGTACACGATCGTGGCGGGACGACCACATCGTCATCCGTCAGACGCAAAGGCCCTGAACAAGACGTATGTCTCGGCTCTGAACAATCGACTAAAGTAGGGCTGTTGTTGCGAAATGTAATGACACTGTCAGGGATGTTGATCACGGCGCCATGTTCTCTCAAGAAATCCATTCCGATAATCAGGTCTTTACAGCATGAAGCGAGAACGACGAACGTCGCCACGAAAGTAGAGCCACCGATGTCGAGCCTTGCTGTGCACATTCCGACAGGCATCAGTAATTGGCCGCCTGCCGTCCTTAAGTGAGGTCCCGTCCACGCTGTCTTTACTTTCTTGAGGCGTACGGCAAGGTCATCACTGATAATAGAGAAGTCAGCCCCGGTGTCGACTAAAGCTTTGACTTGCTGTCCATCCACAAGAACGGTAAGGCCTGGGGTCACAGTTTCGTCGGTATTACGTCTTGTCGGCTTTACAGCGTCCTGAGGTGGGAGTAATGGGGGCTTTTTTTCTTCGTCTTGACAGCCTGCAACCTTACCCCCTGAGGTCGCCGCCTTCAGTTTCCCCGGTGTGGGCTGGGTGACCTCGCTCCTCTGGTGTCGGCAAAAGTGCGGCGCTGCAACGAAGGTGACTGGGCAGGAGAAGGAGAGCGTGGTCGATGTCGGAAGACCGGCTCGTAATCAGTTATAGCCTCGTCATCATTGTTACGGCGGCCGTCGAATGGGTGTCGAGGTACCGGAGGTCCTTGAGAACCGACATCTCCACGGCGGGATACGTACTCGTTGGCATGTCGAATGTCAAACCGTGGCCTGAGAGGGCGAGACGGATCGGCGCGGTGCCAGCAATAGCGGGCTATGTGGCCTACACCTCCGCAGTTGAAACAGAGTGGACGCCTGTCGGCAGTGCGCCAGGTGTCTGTTCGGCGAAGCTGTGGTTGCCGTGATGACTCCTCACGCGACGAAGGCCATGGCAAGCCAGAAGACGACTGGTCGTATGGGGGCTGGATGGATGGGCGCCACGATGTCTCCCCTGTGGTGGTGACCAAGGAACAGCTGCAGCTGGTGGGTAGTATGAAGGCGGAGCGGGTGGGGAGCTTCGAAGGGCGGCGGCGTACGTCATGGGACGTTGTTCGGGGGCAGGATCAGCTGTCGAGAATGCTTGGCGGATTTCGTCACGGACGACTTGAGCGACAGATGCCATGGGTGTATCCACTACCGGAGTCCGCAGCCTTTGCAATTCTTCACGAACAATCTCTCTAATCATGTCACGTAAGGAGCTATGACTGTCAAACGTCACAGCGGCGGCCTGAGTTTGGGGGCTGCTGCACAAGCGGTCATATTGTCGGCAGCGTTGGTGAAGGGCCCGCTCGATAGCCGACGCTTCTTTGAATGAAGTTCTCTACAGTGCTTGGCGGGTTGCGCAGAAGTCCGGCGAACAGCTGCTCTTTCACGCCACGCATGAGGTAGCGCAACTTCCTATCTTCAGTCATCTGCGGGTCAGCCCTCCGAAATAAACGTGTCATGTCTTCGGCGAACATGGCGACCGTTTCATTGGGTTTTTGGACCCTTAGCTCTAGTAGTTGGTGGGCGCGGTCACGTCTGTCGACATTGGCAAAAGTTTCAACCATCTTCTGGTGAAAGTCGGTCCATGTGGACAGGTTGCCTTCTCTGTTCTCGTACCAAGTACGAGCGCTGTCATCAAGATAGAAGTAGGCCCGGCCGAGCTTTTCCTGTGCAGACCAGTGGTTGATCTTCGCAACACGGTCATAGTGGTCTAACCAATCTTCTACATCTTCGTGTGCGCCACCACCAAAGCGTTTAGGCTCCAGCGATTGAAAAAAACGTTACCTGGGATGGAGCGGGAGCACTGGTGCCGAGAAGTACAGGCTGGGGGCTGGTGTTAGCCATATTCTAGATGTCTGGTAGAGGTTTTCTGCGAGGGGTTGCAGTCTGGAGGAATACCTCGTAGCCGACGACTGAATCGATGGACAGGGGTTGCAGTAGGCACGTCCGGGCTAGATGAACGGCTCCCACTAGGACTGTGAAGCATCGGGCAACGTCACAGCCCAGCTCCTCCACCAGTGTCGCAGTGCAACGCGAACAAAAGATGACAGCAGCTTACGGCAGCGAAAAGAGCGTATTCAGGATCAGCTGTACAGCAAGATGCCTGCTTCGTTGTCGTCCCCGAGAGAGCACCTGACCCACTAGCTGGAATCTACGAAACATTCCTGTCATCGTTCTTTTTCATATAAACACGTGTCAATATATATATATATATATATATATATATATATAGTAACAGACTAGAAAAAGGTAGAGAAGAGAAGCAGAGGAAGACGAAGAGTATTGGCACGATCGCAGTGTGCTGCTGCAAACGACCATCGTTCACCTCCTGTAAATAAAACCATCTTATCACAGCTCGCTGTTACAGTTGTGGGGGAGGTGCTGGGTAATCGACACCCGAAGACGGAAGGTGAACCGCAAGTTCTTCGACGGAGCCGTCGCATTGCTGGACTTCCACCGAATCCATCTGGTCTGGACATGTCCCACAACGCAAATGAACACCGACCCCTCTCGACTTCTGCGCCAATCAGTTCGGCTCCACAACTGAGAGATGCTCGTCCCTTTGCCGGCAGACCAGATGAAGACGTCGAGGCTTGGCTCATCCATTACAAACGGGTGAGCGCCGCTACCAATTGGGATGCCGCTTCTCAGCTTTTGTACGTCGCGTTCTTTCTGACGGATACTGCATTAATGTGGTACGAGAATCGGGAGGAAACGCTGACGACGTGGGACATATTTGTTTCTGAAATCAAAGAGCGTTTCGGCGACCCAACAACGATAAAGAAAAGAGCAGAACAGACGCTAATGCGACGCGCTCAAGTGCCAGGTGAAACTTGCACGACCTACATTGAGGAAGTCATAAAGCTATGTAGGACCATTGACTCCGGAATGTCTGAGGAAGACAAAGTCGGGCACATTCAAAAGGAATCGCCGAGGATGTTTACAGTTTCCTCATCGCGAAAGACTCCTTGACATCTGTCACCGATGTCATTCGTCATTGCCGCAATTTTGAGCAACTAAAGACGAGGCGCATCACACCAAAGTTCGGCAGGCTACCCAATGTGACGACCATCGCGAGCATAGACAGCAACCAGGCGCTTGATCTTGCAACAACAATCCGGCAGATCGTACGCGAAGAACTCGGCCTGTACGCGCAAGTGGCAAACCGCCCAAGCACTCATCCTCCCTATCAGCCACCAGAGTTTGAGCGAAACGTTGCTTCATTCTCCTCGCACCGAGTGGCGGAGGGCTTTGAGGATTCTGATGCCACACCTCAGTATAAGCCACGTCTATACGATAGAAGCCCTGCCTATGAAGCACGATCACGACGAGCACAGCCACATTCTTATACTCAGGGTTCTCAGCCGGACTACGTCCCGATGCGGCAAGGACAGTACCAACCCTACTACCAAGATGTAACTTACGACGAATACAATGAATTCCAGAGAGTGGCAGAAACCCGTTCTTCGCGTGATAACGAACTTCCTCGCCGACAGCAGCGGCCCAGGATTCGTTCCATTGAGTATAGTATAAACCGTGACCCTCCCGTGTGCTACAACTGTGGTTTCACTGGGCATATTGCTCGGTATTGCCGCCAACAACGACGCCAATCACGAAGGACACCAGCCATGTCTTCGCCACCAAGACCCGATGCTTCATATGACCTGCGGACAACCGACTTGTTTCCAAGGGACAGTTTTTTGCGCGAGACCAGACGCAGTGATTCACCAGCATCCGAGCAGAGTTTGACACCACCATCCAACCGTTCTCGTCGCTCGCCGTCTCCTCTGCGTCGTTCTTCTCCGCCGCCGGGAAACTAGCATCCGCGGCCAATGGAGGTGAGGTCGCCGGACGGTCTTTTCAAGATATACCTCTGCCTATTGTTATGATCAAAAACAAAGTGAATGTGTTGATTGATGGAATACCGACGATGGCATTAGTTAACACTGGGGCGACTGTGTCTGTGACGATCCTCGCCTTCAGAAACCGCTTAGGTCGCAAAGTTATGTTTTCATGGAACGATACAATCACCTTTCGTGGTGTAGGTGGCGAGTGGCTTAATCCTCTTGGTGTATGTGCTGTAAGTGTTTCATTGGCTGGAAAAGTATTTGTATCAAAATGTCTGGTTCTATCTCGTTGTTCGCACGATGTCATTCTTGGTATCGATTTCCTGGAGCAATGCGGTGCTTCCGTTGGCTGTGGCAGTGGGGAAATATCACTAAACAATTTGTTTCTACCATCGCTTTCCGAAGAAGACTACCGTGGCGAAGACAGGAACACACTTTGTGTGATTGATGAAGTGATAGCACCATCTTGGTGCCTGACGCTCGTTCGAGTCTCTTCCACAGTGGTTGATGATGCTTGTGTTGACCTCGTAGTGGGGCCTCTGCGCAAGAACTGTTTTAAGAAGGACATACTAGTGCCTTGTTCTGTTGTGTGCATGACGAAAGGAGTAGCAACATTGTGGGCGCTGAACTGTTCTGCCACGCCGGTTGTGCTTCCTCGCGGGATGAAGATAGCTCTTTTTGATGAAGCCTCATGCAACTCGATAGCAGCAATAGCTACGGACATCCCCACCTCTTCCTCTGCTTGTGATATTCGCCATAATGAAGATATAATGCTCGCTATGATCAGCAAGACTCTCAGTACGACGGAACGGCAAGCGCTGGTGCAAGTCCTTTCACGGCATGTTGCTGATTTCGACTTCAAACATAGAGATGCACCCCTTCAGTTGCCCTCGTCCCACGCTCGTCACAGAATAGACACTGGCTCTGCACATCCCATCCGCCAAAAGCCCTACAGAGTGTTGTCCTCTGAGCGCAAAATTATCGCCGAACAAGTAAAGGACATGCTGAACAAAGGGGTCGTGCAAGAGTCGTGCAGCCCGTGGGCAGCCCCGGTAATTCTTGTCAGGAAAAAGGATGGTTCCTGGAGATTCTGCGTAGATTACAGGCGTCTAAACACTGTGACGAAGAAAGATGTATATCCCTTACCACGGATTGATGACGTCATAGATTGCTTGCATGCCGCTTCCTATTTTTCAACGCTTCATTTGCGGTCAGGTTATTGGCAAATACCTATGGAACCCGGCGACAAAGAAAAGACTGCTTTCATAACTCCCGATGGCTTATTTGAATTTAATGTCATGCTTTTTGGCCTTTGTAATGCTCCAGCCACCTTTGAAAGATTTATGGACACAGTATTACGTGGTATAAAATGGGAGATATGCATGTGCTGCCTTGACGATGTTGTGATCTTTGGCCGTACGTTTGAGGAACATAACCGTCTCAGTCTTGTTCTCGACTGCATCGAAAAAGCCGGGCTGGTTCTGAATTCTTAAAAATGTCGCTTTGGCGAACGTCAAACTCTCGTGCTGGGGCACTTGGTCGACAAGGATGGCGTCAGACCCGATCCTCGCAAGATAGAAGCAGTGAGCTCTTTTAAATCACCGCAGTCCGCACGAGAACTTCGCTCATTTGTCGGCCTATGCTCATATCTTCGTCGTTTTGTTCCACGATTTGCGGAGATCGTGTATCCGCTGACAAACGTCTTGCGACAGGATGCAACCTTCAACTGGACACCAGAGTGTGACGCCGCATTCTCACAACTTAAGTTTGTACTAATGTCAGCACCACTGTTGCGTCACTTCGATCCATCTTGCCCGACTGAAGTCCACACGGATGCTAGTGGTATCGGTGTAGGCGCGGTGCTTGTACAACGTCACAATGGCGCAGAGCATGTCGTGGCATATGCCAGCCGTTGCCTGAGCAAATCAGAACGCAATTACACAGTTACGGAACAGGAATGTCTGGCAGCTGTTTTCGCTGTACAGAAGTTTCGTTGTTATCTTTACGGGAGGCCATTTAAGATAATTACCGATCACCATTCGTTATGCTGGCTGGTCAGTTTGCGTGACCCCTCTGGCCGCCTCGCACGTTGGGCGCTGCGACTTCAGGAATACGACTTTACGGTGTCGTACAAGAGTGGCCGTCGACACGCTGACGCAGACTGCCTCCTCCCGGATTCCTCTTGCGACTACTGACTGCGATGCTGAGAATTTTGACGACTGCCTTGCTGCTGTTACAAGCACGTTCCCCAACGTGGCTGATTTCCAGAGAGAACAACGCAACGATCTCAACTTGGATCCTCTTTTTGCCGCCGCACGTGCCTCCCAACACAGCGGTCGCTTTACTGTCCGAGACAAGTTGCTCTATAAAACTAATTACTCCAGACCTGAAGCACGTTTTCTTCTAGTTGTCCCCGAGAGCCTTCGCTCCGAAGTTCTACGTGCCATGCATGACGATGTGACTTCCGGTCACTTCGGCTTCATTAGAACGCTGAACCGCACGCAGGAACGCTTTTACTGGCCCAAAATGTACGAAACGACGAAGCGTTACGTCGCTAGCTGCCAGACGTGCCAACGTCACAAGCGCCCGGCCACCGCTACACCAGGTCCCCTTCAGCCATTAACACCACCCAGCACACCTTTTGAACCAGTAGGAATTGACATTATGGGTCAGGTTCCGTTATCTAACAATAAGAAGCGTTGGATAATCGTCTGCGTAGATCATCTTACGCGGTATGCCGAAACCGCAGCTATTCCCTCTTCTACCGCTGCATCCGTGGCGGACTTCTTGCTTCACTCCGTGGTCCTTCGCCATGGCCCTCCGCGTGTTATTATCAGCGACCGTGGCCGCCAGTTCACTGCTGATGCCGTTGAAGAATTACTACGCATGTGCACGACACAGTTCCGTCATTCCACACCGTATCACCCACAGACGAATGGCCTCGTTGAACGGACAAACAGAACGCTGACCAACATGCTTGCCATGTACGTTTCTTCCAATCATAAGAACTGGGATGAAGTGCTGCCTTTTATCACGTACGCGTACAACACGGCAAAACATGAAACAACGAACTTAAGCTCATTTTATTTGTTGTACGCAAGGTTGCCACTGAGCCCTCTAGACACTTTCTTACCTTTCATTCTACACAATGACGACTCTGTATCAAACACCCTGTGCCTCGCGGAAGATGCCCGTCGAATCGCTCGTCTTCGTACTCTGGCCTCTCAACGTCGTTCGAAGGAACGATACGACGACCGTCACGAACCGGTTTTATTCGAAAAGGTGACTTGGTGTTACTTTGGACACCGCAACGCAAGCGTGGATTGTGTCAAAAGCTTCTGTTACGATATTCAGGCCCATTTGTAGTTTTGGAGCGTCTAAGCCAGCTCACTTACGTAATAGCTCGTCTTTTGTCCAATGGTCGACGATCGAGCAGAACGCAGCTCACTCACGTTGCTTGCCTGAAACCTTTCTATTCTCCTTGTGCATCATAACTCGCCCTACGGGCTTCATCTGCTTGCGGGGGATTGTAACAGACTAGAAAAAGGTAGAGAAGAGAAGCAGAGGAAGACGAAGAGTCTTGGCACGATCGCAGTGTGCTGCCGCAAAGACCATCGTTCACCTCCTGTAAATAAAACCATCTTATCACAGCTCGCTGTTACAATATATATATATATACATGTATATATATATATATATATATATATATATATATATATATATATATATATATATATATATATATATATATATATATATATATATATATATATATATATATATATATATATCATGAGGAAGAGCTTTATTCGAGGCGAGCTCGACCTGGCACACCAATGATGATGATAGCTACAGATTAGGAAATTATACAATTGATGATGACAGGTCCGATTGATAAAGAAGAGTCGGTGACTGCGCTCACACTAATTCCCCGTCACGCTGGAAGCGGCCTCCTGGCCGCGCGAGAGACAATATTAGGAATTGCGTCGGGTGTACAGTTTCAGCCGAGAAACGTGCACAATTTTTGTCCCACGGCAATGGTGGTCGGAGGGAGCGTTAAGTGGTGAGATACGGTAATTAACGGGGGACGTTTGTTCAATCACCGTATAAGGCCCTATAAAACGACTGAACAATTTTTACATAAGCCGGGCACACGCACGGGAGTCCACAGAAGAACTTCGTCTCCTGGGGAAAAGGTGACAGCACGGTGTGTTGAGTCGTAGCGAGACTTGCGAGCTTCCTGAGAGATGCCGGTGTTGATTCGGGCCAGATGACGGCAGTGCTCGAGGCGAGACAAAAATTGTGTTGATAAAGGGCTTGCTGAGGTAGCAGGAGCCGATAGGAAGGAGACGTCCAGAGTTACACTTGGAGAGCAGCCTTGGACCAGAAAATAGGGAGAAAAACCGGTGGTGCGTTGCGTAGCTGTATTGTAAGCGAACGTTACGAATGGCAAAATGGCGTCCCAGTTCGTGTGGTCAGGATTAACGTACATGGCATTCATGTCCGAGAGGGTACGATGAAAGCGTTCCGTCAAGCCATTTGTTTGAGAATGATAAGTAAAAGTTGTTTTGTGGATGGTGTTGGCGGCACGTAGAACCTCAGACACAATAGAGGAAAGAAAGACCTTGCCATGGTCACTGAGCAGAACACGGGGAGCTCCATGGCGTAAAAATATGTTACGCAGAAAAAAATCAGCTACTTCAGTGGCTGTACCAGCGTGCAGTGAGGCGGTTTCCGCGTAACGAGTGAGGTGGTCAACAGCCGTTACAATCCAATGATTTCCATTGGAGGTCACGGGAAGGGGGCCGTACAAGTCTATCCCGACGACTTCGAATGGCAAAACGGGACAAGGAAGAGGTTGGAGAAAGCCAGAAAGAGCAGTAGTGGGTCGCCTCCGCCGTTGACATAAGGCACACGAAGAAACATATTTGGCAATGGCGGATGAGAGGCCAGGCCAGGTGAACCGACTGCGTATTTTGTCGTACGTTTTGTGATAGCCGAGATGCCCAGCAGCAGGATCGTCGTGGAATGTCTCACGAACCTGACATTGTAGACAACGTGGTATAACGGGGACCCATTTGTTTCCTTCAACGTGGTAAATATAGCGATGTAAAACACCACCGTGAAGCTTGAATTTTTTCAGTTGTCGGCGAAGTTGGGCGTTCGGAGGAGTGGATGTACCTTCTAAGCGTGCTATTATGGAGCGGCAGTAAGGGTCAACGCGTTGATGCGACACAAGGGTAGAATGGTGGCCGGATCTTAGCCAACTGAGATGTGCGATGGGTAATGCTGCGGTGGAAATTGGTGATGGTGGGCTATTACGGTTAGGTAGAGGGCTGCGAGAGAAAGCATCAGCATCTTGGTGCTTCTTACCAGACCTGTAGATGACATCAAAGTTGTGCTCTTGTAAACGAAGCACCCAGCGGCCAAGACGACCGGATAAGTTCTTTAGCGACGAAAGCCAGTACAATGCGTTGTGGTCGGTGATGACTGTGAAGTGGCGGCCATGGAGGTATGGACGAAATTTTTGTACCGCCCATACAACAGCAAGGCACTCTTGTTAGGTTATTGTATGATTTTTCTCGGCAGCAGTCAAAGCACGACTGGCGTAAGCGATCACACGTTCGCGTGCGGTGTTGTCACGCTGCAGTAGAATGGCACCAAGACCATGACCACTGGCGTCAGTGTGAAGAATTGTGGGTGCACCTGGATCAAAATGACATAGTACCGGGTCGGATGTCAGGGCTTGCTTCAACGCCAGGAAAGCCTTTTCACAGTCTTCAGACCAGACGAATGCTGTGTTACTTGCGAGCAGTTGATAGAGCGGAGAGGCAAGCCTTGCGAAATCACGTATATAGCGCCGAAAGTATGATGCCAAGCCTAGAAAACTGCGCAGGTCTTTTTGACGCAACGGACGGAGAAACTCGAGGGCGGCGGCAAGCTTTTCAGGATCCGGTCGAATACCGTCTTTGCTGACTAAGTGGATGTCAGGGCTTGCTTCAACGCCAGGAAAGCCTTTTCACAGTCTTCAGACCAGACGAATGCTGTGTTACTTGCGAGCAGTTGATGGAGCGGAGAGGCAAGCCTTGCGAAATCACGTATATAACGCCGGAAGTAGGATGCCAAGCCGAGAAAACTGCGCAGGTCTTTTTGACGCAACGGACGGAGAAACTCGAGGATGGCGGCAAGCTTTTCAGGATCCGGTTGAATACCGTCTTTGCTGACTAAGTGCCCTAGAACCTTGATCGTCTTGCTTGCGAAGGTGCATTTTTTCGTATTCAGCTGTAAACCAGCTTTTGCAAGGCAACCTAGTACTTCTTCGAGACGTTGTAGATGTTGCGAAAAGGTAGACGAAAACACATGATGTCGTCTAGGTAGCATAAGCAGGTTTTCCACTTCAGGCCACGCAGTGCGCTGTCGATCATACGTTCGAAGGTAGCAGGCGCGTTACGAAGTCTGAAAGGCATTACGTTAAACTCATATAGCCCATCTGGGGTAATAGAAACCGTCTTCTCTTCGTCAGATTCGGACACTGGTATTTGCCAGTAGTCCGATCGCAAGTCAAGGCTCGAAAAATACTCTGCGCCATGCAACGAATTTAGTGCGTCATCAATTCGTGGGAGAGGGTAACCATCTTTGCACGTTATTTTGTTCAGTGCCTGGTAATCAACGCAAAAACGTACCGTTCCGTCTTTCTTTTGCACCAACACAACCGGCGAAGACCACGTACTCGAAGAAGGGCGTATGATATTTTGTCGAAGCATGTCTGATATGTTTTCCTCGATTATCTTCCTTTCTGCGAAAGACACGCGGTATGGGCGCCGGTGAATTATTCGGCAGCCGTCAGTCTGAATTCGGTGAGTCACAGAAGTTGTCATACCAAGGACTGCGGAATGAACGTAAAACAAAGGGCGATGTCTGTTCAATAAATTCAGCAATTCTTGACTCTGGGCTGCTGTCAAATCAGGGCTTATCGTCACCGATAGAGGAGTGGGAGAGTTTAGTGGCGGCGTGCTTGGCTCCTCTGGTAGGTCTTCTTGACTTGGAAGGGTAACGATAAGGGTTCGGGGGTCTGGTTTAACGCAGTAATAAAAGGAGACCCTTCAGAATATATATATATATATATATATATATATATATATATATATATATATATATATATATATATATATATATATATATATATTGTGATGACGTTTATTCGAGCCGAGAAGTCGCAGCGAGGTCGCAACGGAAAGTGGGCGTACGGCAAGTCTGGCAGAGGCGGCACAAACTCTCGCGCAAGCAGAGCACGGGCTTTTTGTTGTCTTCCGAAGGCGCATACGCGTTGGTGCGTATGCTCCACTACAATACCCCCGGGATGAAGGGTAGCCATCCTGGCGACTCAGGGAGTAGGCACAATGATGGGGTCGTAGTAGGGCTTGAGACGGTCGACGTGTACGGTCTCGCGTCCTCGACGGCGCAAATCTGGTGATTGTGTTAACGGCTCGATGATGTAATTCACCGGGGAGGTCGCGTCAATGATACGGTACGGACCATGGTACCGGGCCAGAAGTTTGGAAGATAGGCCAGGAACGTGCGGGGGCACCCAAAGCCACACAAGGGAGCCAGCACGAAATGTAGGAGCTATGCGGTGAGCGTCGTCGTGTCGAGTCTTTTGTAGACCTTGAGCCTCACTTGTCAGAGACCGAGCCAACTGACGGCAGTCTTCAGCGTATCTGGCGACTTCCGAAAGCGGGGAGCACTCAGATGCATCAGGGCGGTACGGTAGTATAGTGTCAAGGGGGTGGGAAGGTTCGCGGCCGTACAATAGAAAGAACGGAGAAAAACCGGTAGTCGCTTGCGTCGCGGTGTTATAAGCGAAGGTAACAAAGGGCAATACAGCGTCCCAGTTAGTGTGGTCGGAGGAGGTGTACATCCTCAGCATGTCGCCAAGTGTGCGGTTGAACCGCTCAGTAAGACCATTTGTCTGTGGATGGTATGCGGTAGATTTCCGGTGGATAATGTTGCATTCAGCGAGGATAGCTTGGATGACGTCCGACAGGAACACTCGACCCCTATCACTGAGTAATTCCCGCGGAGCACCATGGCGTAGAATGAAGCTGCGGAGAATGAAGAGTGCAACTTCGTGGGCGGTCGCTGCCGGTAGAGCTGCAGTCTCAGCGTAGCGTGTCAGATGATCGACTCCGACAATAATCCACCGGTTTCCAGAGCTACTATATGGGAGTGGGCCATAGAGGTCTATACCCACGCGGTCGAATGGGCGAGCCGGGCACGGCAGCGGCTGTAACATGCCGGTAAGGTGCCGCGGAGGTGTTTTGTTCTGTTGGCAAGTGGTGCAAGACTGAATGTATTTCTGCACAAAACGATACATTCCTCGCCAGTAATAGCGTTGGCGCAGCCGTTCGTAGGTTTTCAGGACACCTGCGTGAGCACTTTGGGGATCTGCATGGAAATTCATGCAGATGTCAGAGCGCATATGAGTTGGGACAGCAAGGAGCCACTTCCGACCACCAGGCGTGTAGTTGCGGCGGTACAGAATGTTGTCACGTAAGGAAAAGTGGGCTGCTTGCCGGCGTACCGCTCTCGTGGAAGGGACAGAAGATGGATCGGTAAGGTAGTCGACTAACAAGGCAAGGTATGGGTCTTTACGCTGCTCCGAAAGCATGTCAGTGCTGTCGAGTGGTGACAAGGTGGTAAAAGGGGGTGACAGAGAAGCCACATCTGGTGTTAATGGCGATCGGGAAAGTGCATCGGCGTCCGCATGCTTGCGACCGGAACGATATACGACACGGATGTCGTATTCCTGCAATCGAAGTGCCCAACGGCCCAGACGTCCGGACGGGTCTTTCAAGGTGGACAGCCAACATAGAGCGTGGTGGTCTGTGACCACATCGAAAGGACGGCCGTAAAGGTACGGGCGAATCTTCGTAAGCGCCCAGATTATGGCCAAACACTCCTTCTCTGTCACGGAGTAATTCAATTCAGCCTTCTTAAGAGCGCGACTTGCATAAGCGACTACGTATTCGGTTTGGGTACCTTTCCGTTGTGCCAAAACTGCGCCAAGACCAACGCCGCTTGCATCAGTGTGAACTTCTGTGGCAGCAGTAGGGTCGTAGTGGCGAAGAATAGGTGGCGAGGTCAGCAGGCGGCGCAGCTGGTGAAATGCGTCGTCACATGCAGGTGACCATGCAGATATACCTTTGCTGTTGGAAAGCAGACTAGTCAGAGGTGCAATGATGGACGCGAAGTTGCGCACGAAGCGACGAAAGTAAGAGCAAAGACCAACGAAACTTCTTAGGGCTTTCAGTGATGTGGGCATGGGGAAGTCAGCGACAGCTCGAAGCTTATCGGGGTCCGGAAGAACACCGTCTCTTGTGATGACATGTCCCAAGATGGTTAGTTTGCGGGCTGCGAAGTGGCACTTCTTGGTGTTAAGTTGTAGGCCTGCAGAAGCTAGACACGCCAGAACCTCGTGGAGACGACGAAGATGTCTCGGGAAATCAGCTGAAAAGACTACGATGTCATCTAGGTAACACAAGCAAGTTTTCCACTTGTGGGCCCGCAATATGGTATCTATCATGCGTTCAAACGTCGCAGGCGCGTTGCAGAGCCCAAATGGCATGACTTTGAACTCATACAGGCCATCTGGCGTTACAAAGGCTGTTTTAGGGCGATCACATTCAGCCATTGGCACCTGCCAATACCCAGAACGCAGATCCAAGGATGTGAAGTACTCGGCGCCTTGTAAACAGTCAAGAGCATCGTCTATTCGTGGTAGCGGGTAGACGTCTTTCTTTGTAATCTTGTTTAAGCGGCGATAGTCCACGCAAAATCGAACGGTGCCATCTTTTTTCTTTACCAGAACCACGGGTGACGACCAAGCGCTTTGAGAAGGCTGTATGACTCCACGTTTAAGCATGTCATCTACTTGCTCCGTAATGACGCGGCGCTCTTCGGCAGAAACGCGGTAAGGACGCTGTCGCAGAGGCGAATGTGAGCCGGTGTCAATAGTATGAGTGACAGTCGTGGTGCGGCCCAAAGCAGGTTTCTGAAAGTCGAAAGAAGAGCGAAACTTGTTAAGGAGAGCAACAAGTTGGCTGCGATGCGAGGGGGGAACGTCTGCGTCAATAGCATCGTCGAAGGCTGGTGAGCTTGATGGCTCAGACGCCTGAGTGATTGCGGCAATCTGACATGGCGTTTCGTCGGGAAGAATAATATCATTGATATGGTCGACAGGTTGCACATATCCTAACGTTTCACCACGAAGCAAGCCAATGGGGTAGTTGCAGTGGTTGGTAACCAGCATTACGGTTAAACCAGACGCAATCGTAAGAACGGCAAATGGGAGCACGATGCCCTTGCGTTCAGTAAAAACAGGGGATGGCGTAAATACCACCGTGGCGTCAGGTTGCGCCACACATGAAAGGCTAATAGGGACTGAAGCTTCCGGAGGCAAGGTGATGTCGTCGTCAGCGATGAGTTTGCAGAGCAGTGGTGAATGGTCGGGCGATGGAAACTCACAATTTGGCACTAGGGACACTTCCGCACGGCAACAATCGATGATAGCTTCATGACCTGATAAGAAATCCCAACCCAGGATGAGGTCATGAGAGCAAGATGGTAGTACGAAAAATTGGACGATGTACAAAACGTCTTGGATGACGACGCGCGCCGTACACACAGACGAGGGCTGAATGCGTTGCGCGCTAGCCGTGGACAGCACGATGCCACAGAGAGATGTGGTCACTTTCTTCAGTTTGCGACAAAATTTTGCGTTCATCACAGAAACGGCGGCCCCAGTATCAATTAACGCTTGTGTGGCGACTCCCTCAACATTGACATCAACAACATTTCGCGGCGAAAATGGAGGCCTTGATAATTGCGCAGAAGTTGCAGTTCTTGCCTCTGGAACTGCACTGATTAGTTTCCCTCCTCAGGAGGTGGTCTACGACGCATAGGAGATGGTGATCGGCGACGAGGAGATGGGAAACGAGAAGTTGATGGGCGACGATCCGAGTCAGAGTGCCTCTGTTCGTATGCAGACGAGGTGGCCTGCTGCGACGCATAGGTAGGAGTTCCAAAGGAGGCGTACGCAGGTGTGGGACGGCGGCGGCAGTAGCGTGCAATGTGGCCAGCGATGCCACACGCGAAGCAGATAGGACGGTTGTCATGGGTGCGCCACTCATTAGATTGACGGAAAAAGCGAGGTGAGGGCCTGTAAACCGGTGGCGCTGCCGGAGGAGTTGGAGCCGATAAGGCGACTGGATGCGGTGGGGGCCGCGCGACCACAGCTGCGTAGCTGAGAGGTGAAGGCGGCGCAGTTGGTGCGTAGCCAGCAGTTGAGAGATCAGATGGCACCGAAGTGCACGGGTAAGAGGCCGGAACTGTAGGGAGTGCATTGCAAATTTCAGTGCGTATGGCCTGCTGCATATTCGAAGGGAGGCTTGTCGTGGGCGCGTCACTATGCGGCAGCAGGGAAAGCTGTCGGGCGACTTCCTCCCTGATGAAGTCTTTAATCTGGTTCGACAGAGTTCCTTGGTGAACGTTGCCATTGGCGAGTGCGACGGCCGAGATGGAATCTGGTGATGGAACACTCTGTCGGGCGATGGAACGCTGACGACGCAATTCATCGAAGCTCTGGCACAGGCTTACGAGGACCGCCACCGTGGTCGGGCTCTTCGCCAGCAACATCTGGAATGCGCCATCCTCGATGCCTTTGAGAATATGTCGAATTTTCTCTTCTTCAGGCATGGATGAGTTAACACGCCTGCAGAGGTCGAGCACATCCTCAATATAGCTAGTAAAGGTCTCACCAGGTTGCTGGGCTCGGTGGCGCAGACGCTGGTCAGCGCGGAGCTTGCGGACCTCTGGTCGGCCGAACGCTTCGGTCACGAGGGTCTTGAAGGTGGACCAGCTGGCGATGGCGGTTTCGCGGTTGGTAAACCATAGCTTGGCGACGTCAGCCAAGTAAAAGATGACATAGGCAAGCTTGGAGTCGTTGTCCCATTTGTTGCTGGCACTCACGCGTTCGTACAAGGAGAGCCAGTCTTCGACGTCTTGCTCACCACTGCCGCTGAAGATTGGTGGGTCCCGCTGACGGGTAGCACCGGGGCAGGTCGACGGGGCAGCCGATGGTGCTGGCTGGGCTGGGACGGGCTGGTGGGCGACTGCGTCAGTCATGTTTCGCGGTAGTCTTTCAGGCAACTTGCGAGAGCGGAGCTCCAGGTCTTCTTGGGGATCTCAGCACCCTCCACCAAATGTGATGACGTTTATTCGAGCCGAGAAGTCGCAGCGAGGTCGCAACGGAAAGTGGGCGTACGGCAAGTCTGGCAGAGGCGGCACAAACTCTCGCGCAAGCAGAGCACGGGCTTTTTGTTGTCTTCCGAAGGCGCATACGCGTTGGTGCGTATGCTCCACTACAATATATATATATATATATATATATATATATATATATATATATATATATATATATATATATATATATATATGAAAGGTGGAGGCAAAGGAAAACTAGGTTGGGAGAGGAAAATCAAGAGATGATAATATATACACAAAAATATGTTATCTGACTGCAAATAGGGCACTCTACTAAGTTGCAGAAGTCTATCCCGGGCATCAATTTCTAATCTTACTGAAATATTGTGTGAGAGCTCATGAAGAGCCTAAGTATTGTCCATTTCGATGCTATTTGCTGCGCAAAAAAATTATTACATTTGCGCACGCGTCGGGGCATCTATTTGTGTCTCTGAATCGCAGTATCCCGACTGCCAAATTGAAGGCTGAAGTGAAAAATTCAAGATGTGTTATAGTTGTGATAAACGAGCATGAATGCAGAAGTAACGAATGCCTGTAGGATGGCCAGTGGTCCTTAATATAATTGTCTTATAGTGCTAATTTTCATTCCTTTTATTCACATATAACCTGCTGTTGGTGATGTCTACTTCGTACAATGTATGTAGCTAGATGTAACATTTTATTTCGCTAACCTGAAGATTATCCGTCAGTATAAGTGGATTGAAGAGTCAAATGTAACGTTAATGTAACGACACGTTCCGATTTCAAATATGTAGCTGTAACGAGTTCCATTCGCCTTAAAAGAACTTGTAACGGGAACTCGTTCCAAAATTCAAAAGGAACGAGCAACGAGCTTTTGTTATTGTTTTAAAGCAACGTGTACAAGACTGATTAAATTTTGATGAGCAGTTGAGATTAAGTAGTGTGCAGGTATAACGGGGGTGGAAAAAGCGCAGAACCTGGTTGATTGGCGGAACGTATTGCTACGATACTGAGGGGCTGCGTGGAAGAAGAAGTGAACAATGTTGGCACGAGCCGGATGAATGGCCGTGATGAGCATCGATCAATGCGCTGCAATGGAGAGCAGCCAGGAAGACAGGGCGAGGCGTCGTTCCAGGATTCGTCTTCTTCTTCTTCTGCTTCGCTCCTGCTTAGTCTTAGCCGCGTGACACGAGCTGGTTCATGCCGTTTACTTTCTTACTGAACGCATCAAAGATTTTAATTATTATTATTGCTATTATTCTTTTCACTATTATTATTATAAATTGTATGTTATACTTCACATTAAAACACGTAAACATCTAAATGTCACGAATGGTATGCGTATCACCGCTCGTGCCCCTGTTCTGCTGTGGGCGACGTCAGGCTGATGACAATGATGATGAGGATGGCGCTTATAAGAAGCCTTTGCCTCGCCGTGGGTGACGTCAGGCTGATGACCATGATGATGAGGATGACGCTTACCCGATGGTCTCGTAGATTCGCCGTATTTGCTGCTTTGCGAGTCCGTCGTCGCCGTAGGCCGCACGCCCGACGTAGTTGTGGAGGCCACCACCGTCGTCGAGTCCAGTGCTGAAAGGAGATCGTGGCTGAGCTCAGCTGTTGTTACCAAGCAGCTGACAAAGTTGTGTCACTGCTGTTCCTGTAACGGTGCCTTTTGTAACCGAAAGCTGTTTCGTACTCTCGATTTCCATTGTATTCGATGACAACTTAAGAGAGGTATGCGCCCATTATTTTGTATCCACTGTCTTTATTCTCAGACCTCTGTGCTATAGAATCGGTTTTGGCTGGCTTACTTATAGTCTACTTCGTTGTGCCAGACTGCGCATTCGTTGCCCAAGCTTTTCGCCTCTACGTTTCCCGTCGAAGTGGATCTTCCGTGTTACTCGTTTTTCTTCTATTCTTACGAGGCCTCTTCACTTTTTTTCGCGAAATGACCTCCTTGTTGGTCCCTGTGCACAAAATTCTAGCTTGAGGCTTTGCAATTCTACCTATATTTAACACTTCAACAAGTAATTAGGTATTCTCGTAGTTATTCAATCTTGTCGCATGAACCGCACAATTTCTCTCTTTCTCTTTATTTTATCGCCTCGACTACACTGTAGGCAACATAAAAAAAAGGGGGGGGGGGGTTACCTGTCACAAAACCTTCCCTCATTTTTTTTATTTGTCGTACTTGTCAAGTCACTGTGACTTGTTTAGGGCTATAAGAGTGGCAATTAGTAATGCTGCCACTCTCGAAAGCTAACAGCCTTATATTGATATATGGCCTACGTTCAAGGAACTGTATCGATTAAGCTTTGACTCGTGAGGCATGCTATGGCCGTATTAACGTGATAACGTGTGTCGCACAAATTCCGCCATTGGCGTCAGCACCGTTGGTTGTTAGCGAAAAATCGTCCGTGAGCGAAAAATTGAGCAAGAAGCAAAAAAAATAAAAATACAATTTTTGCCCCATTAAGGATCGAACCCGGGACGATCGAGGGGCAAGCAGGTGTCCTACTAAAAAGCCACGATGTAACTTGGAGCTGCTTCGGGAAAAAAAAACAATACATAAATGTCGTGTAGTGGAAGGAGTGTCTTTAATGAATTTCGTTCGACAGGTGTTACAATGAAAACGAGCCCATTGGGCGATTTGTAGGTGCAATTTGGAGGCCATCAAACTGCGTCTAAAAAGGCCGGGATAGTACAGTCAGTGCCACTAATAATACAGAGACTTTCAAACAGCTCTAAAAATGAACAACCATGTCCATCTAGCGGAAAACATATCGTGTCTTTCCAGAGGCGCTGATCAAGCAAACAGCAAACGCTGAATAATGTACTGCCATCTGTGAGGCATTGTGAGACTTATTATGGCCTCTCAGATGGCGAGCGCGCGGCGTGTATCTTGGAGACCATGCGACTCTTGCCTTAGTTCAAACACCTGTATGTACCAATCACGCGCGCGCGTGTGTGTGTGTCTTTGTGTCATCTGTGAGACATTTAGAGAGTGAGACATTTGGCCGGATTTCACAATTGCGTTCAACTCTAAAGGTGAACCTTAAGGGTCCCCCAATTTTTCCACTCAGCGGGATGGTACGGTACAGAATTGTGAAATAACGCATTATGGCTCAGTTTCTATGAGCCACGCCTTGGAGAAAGAGAGCCTAACAAAGAAATTAAGTTATACATGGACGCTCAAATTAGAAGCAATGGTTGCATAGGAAAGGCCGCTGGGGCCGACGTTTAAAAAAAAAAGACTTAACTGCCACAGTGGCCTAGTGGTACCGGTGCCCTACTATTGCACAGAAAGTAGCGCGGACGAATCCCAGCCGTGGCGGCCGCTTTTTGGGTGGAGACAAAAACGCGCTAGGCCCGTGCAGTTGCACACGTCAAAACACGTGCAGACAAAGACATGAGACACACAGCTTTAGGTGTATGTGAAAGAACCCCAGGTATTCGAAATTTCCGGTGCCCTTGACTACTTCGTTCCCCATAGTCAGGTCATGCTTTTGGGACGCAAAACTCTAAGCGTAGTCATTACTCTGGCTCCAAGGGCATTTCTTGGTGAACAATCTTTCGTGATCCGAAGAAATAAACCTCCCGCACACTGCTAATACAAAGCCGTTTCTTCAGTTCTGTTACGTAGCACGCGCCTGTTGTTTTCCTGAGAAATTCATCCCCGGTCGCAGCGGTCTAGTGGCTAAAGTACTTTGCTGCTGGTCCGCAGGTCGCGGTATCGAATCCCGGCTGCAGCCTGCGGTGACTTAATTTTCGATGGAGGTGAAAAGGCTGTAGGCCCGTCGTGCTCAGATTTGGGTGCACGGTAAAGATTTCCAGAAGGTTGATATTTCCGGAGCCCGCCACAGCAGCGTCTCTCATATTCATATGGTGGTTCTGGGACTTTAAACCCCAAAACCAAGGGAGATCTTGACTGGACAGCGTTCCTGGTTTGGTCACACACGCCTTTATACCATGTTGACTGTTCCTCAGCTCAAAATTGTGCACTAGCTTGTGTACAGGGCAGACCTCTGTTAATAAACTTTCACCGTAAAGCGACGTAAGACTACTTACGCATGGCGACGCGTGGGAAGCAGGCTTAAGATCGAGGTCAGTACTGCTTCGGAGACGGATGAATGGCCGTGATGAGCATCGATCAATGCGCTGCAAGGGAGAGCGGCCAGGAAGACAGGGCGATGCGTCGTTCCAGGATTCGTCTTCTTCTTCTTCTGCTTCGCTCCTGCTTAGTCTCGAGCCACGTGACACGAGATGGTTTGTGCCGTTTACTTTCGTATTGAACGCATCGAAGATTTTAATTATTATATTACTATTATTCTTGTCACTATTATTAACATTATTATTAGTAATCTTATACCCCACGTTGAAACACGTAAGCATAACGATGATTCACTCCAGAAAAAAATTGTACAATAAATATGTAAACGCCAACAAATGAGTATAGTTTACTTATAGGGACTGTCTACCACCCGGAAAAAATTTTCTCATTATGGCGCAAACGAAAAGGTCGCTCATCACATCGGCGGCAACGAGCATGCTTTCATGCCAGAAAAAAAAATAATTATAATTTTAACTCGATGCTGAAATTGATAAAAAGTTACCACTAGTGACACCCAACAGTGACTGTGGTCAATCTTGACAGCCTATTGATAGGATAGGAAATTCTCGAAGGGAGATTTCTACAGTCTGCTTAAACACAAACACGTATAACTTGAAATTGTATTTTATCCCCTTGAGGCTTCTTCAGTTTGCGCCAGAGTCTAATTTTTGCTTTTTTTCTCACACGTTCAAATTGCCGCCTGGCGGCGCTGCACCACCCTTGTAATTCATGATGTACCTACGAGGATTAGATACCAAATTAGAGAAAAGTGGACTTGGCTTCAAACTCTCTTTCGTCAAACAAGGAAAACTCATTGAACAGGCACTACTAGAATTGAAGTAGGTAGATGATACAGTGCTAATGGCCGACAACAAGGAAGATTTGCAGAGATTGGTGGACATCTGCGGTAATGAGGGAGATAGGTTAGATTTCAGATTCAGTAAAGAAAAATCAGCAGTCATGATTTTTAATGACAATGAAGCTAGTGAGCTTAGAATACAGGAGGTCACGCTAGAGATAACAGATAAATACAAATATCTGGGCGAATGGATAAGCAATGGGGCCGAGTACCTAAGGGAACACGAAATATACGCGATGACAACAGGTAACAGGAATGCAGCGGTAATGAAAAACAGGGCACTGTGGAATTTTAATAGGTATGATGTTGTCAGAAGAATATGGAAAGGGGTCATGGTTCCTGGTCTGACGTTCGGCAATGCGGTCTTGTGCATGAGATCAGAAGTTCAAGCAAGATTAGAAATTAAGCAACGTGGAATAGGTAGGCTTGCTTTAGGAGCTCACGGGAATACCCCAAATCAGGGAGTACAAGGTCATATGGGATGGACATCTTTTGAGGGCAGGGAAGCTAGCAGCAAGATAAAATTTGAGAAGCGATTGAGAAAAATGGGGGAGGAGCGTTGGGCTAGGAAGGTTTTCAGCTTCTTGTACATGAAGAATGTCGATACAAAATGGAGGAAGCGAACCAGGAAATTGACTGGTAAATACTTAGAAAACAGCAAGTGGCCAAACCAAAATGAAGTATCGGTTGAGAAGAAAGTGAAGGAAACGGAGACTGGCATGTGGAGAATTGGCATGATTAAGAAGTCCGCACTAGAGATATATCGAACTTTTAAGCAGGAAATTGCCAAAGAAAGGATCTATAATACTCGGGGTAGTTCTCTACTGTTTGAGGCCAGAACGGCAGTATTGCGAACAAAGACATATCGGGCCAAATACAAAGGGTAGACATGCTATGCAGTGCGTGTGGAGAAGAAGAAGAAACTGCCGAACACTTGATAATGTTCCGTAAAGAGCTTCACCCTATAGTTCAGGATTATGGCGCAGAGTTTTTCAAAGCGTTGCTGTTTAGGGACAGGGAGGGCAAAACAGACTTTAAGCGGGTAGACTTAACTAGAAGGCGGTTATCTGATTGGTGGCTAAAGTTAAGGCACGAGTGAAAACTAAACCCTTCACTGCAAAGTAGCCGTCCAACTTTACTATTTGAAGGGAAAAAAAAAAGATACATCTAGTGCTAAGTCCACTAAGTATTACGGCTATGTAGCGTTAGCCGCCGCCCGATCTAAAGGGTACAGCCACGGACCGTCCGTCCGTCCGTCCGTCCGTCCATCCATCCATCCATCCATCCATCCATCCATCCATCCATCCATCCATCCATCCATTCCATTCCATTCCATTCCATCCTGCATGCGCTTACATGCGCTTCTATGGAGGCAACGCCTAAAAGTCACGACAGCTTCTCGTACATGATAAGTATTTTTCAAAATTTTCTCAGTGACATCAAGCGGTAGGTGTGGTAGTTATTTTAGTTCTAGTTACTAATTTATACTGCCAAAAATACAGGCCGTACAGCGCTTGAAACGAACTGCTAAGCAGTCTCCGAACAGACAACGCCTGGCGCCTGTACAAGCACGCGCACCTCGCTCTTCGCTCGCATGGTGTGCGCGCGCATGCGTTGGGGGAGAAAATTCCGAACAAGTGGCCATGAATTGCTATACGCCAGACTCGGCCCAGGCGGCACTGCGAAAAACACCACTCCCAGCGCCTCCATCGCCACGCTCCGTGACCATAACTTGATAGTGCAAAGAGAAGCGTACACAAGTGAAGGTGCATAGGCCCTCTTCTTTTGTTTCGTGAGGCGTGATTCGCTGATAATTAGGACCTGACAAGCTTCTAACGGCAATACAACGTCAATTTATAAAAGTGGGAAGCTCATAAAAGCGAAATGCAGATACAATGGTAAAAATAGTTCAATGTATTTCGGCGTGCTGCTACTCGCAATTTAAGTGCAAGTGAGCGTCGCGTGACATTTAGTTCGAGGCAAACACTCCGACGTGCCGGCTGTAGCGTTCAAGTGCGTTAAATTTGGGCGTACCCTTGATGCCAAAGTGATGGAGTACATACGAGAGCAATGTATCTTACGATCAGTGGTGCAAAGCTCATTTTATGAGGCACGAATGGCCGCAGTGATTTTCGTTTTTGTAGTTGCATTCTCCATTCATCTCTCCATTCTCTGGCATTGAGCTGTTTTATTACGCATTCTAGAAATTTCTGTTCATGGTTGCCTTCCGTTCGTATATACTGCAGATGGGGACACACAGTGTCCACTTTCTCGGTGTACAACGAAAGGCGAAACGTAGTCCTTCGAGATAGCTTCGGCAATCGCGGAGACCAATGGCGAAAAAAACCTTATTGTAGTCATGACCAGCGATTTGCGATTTGCCTATGTGACGTTAAGGTTAACATTTGCTAGTTAAAGCCGCAACTTAGAGCCCTCAATGCCTGTAGGCGCGTGTGCTCAGATTTGGCTGCACGTTTTCACGAAACGGTCCACAGTCCCCACTGTTGGGTATCGCGTGTCTCAGCTCGCGGCTGCTTCTGCGCAGAGCTGATAGATGGAGCGGGCAAGGCGATGGTGAATTAAGGACATTTATGTACAGCATAAACAGGGGCGTTACATATTTGGAAGTGGGGCTGACAGCTTAAAAAAAACTGGCAGCATATCCACGGAGTGAATGATGGAGAGTGGGCGAAGCATTCGTCCGTCCATTCGTTCTTGCTTCCGTCCGTCCATGTGTCCGTCTGTGTGACCGTTCATGCATCCATCCGCCCGTCCGTTCGTGCGTCCATCCATGCATCTGTCTGTGTGTCCGTTCGTCCATCTATTCAACACTCCAAGTACCACCATCTCGCATCTTTTCATCATATATTTCCCATATAGAAGTACCGCCATCCAGCGGACAATCCAAGGACTAAACGGGAGGTGGCACACGCACACTTTCTTACGGCTTGCACTTCGGGTCTACTTCCCATCTTTAACCACCTCGAGTTCGTGGTATATACTAGTTCACTGTATTCATGGCACTGCGGCCCAACGCTCGCTAAACCTTTCTAAAACCAAGGAAGTTACGGCCAGCGAGTATAACGTAGCAACCTTTTCCTGTCAGTCAGATAGTGCTCAATGTACATGCCAATGGCTGCTAATGGGAAATTAGAGACAGGAGAATTCAGCTTTTACTTTCTTACGGCTTGCGCTTCATATCTACTTGTCACCTTTAACCACCTCGAGTTCATGGTCTATACCAGTTCATTGTATTCATGGCACTGCGGCTCAACGCTCGCTAAACCTTTCTAAAACTAGGGAGGTTACACCCAGCGATTATAACGTCGCAACCCTTTTTTGTCAGATAGTGCAGTGCTCAATGTACATGCTAATGGCTGCTAATAGTGATCGCAGCGTGCGCGTTAACTAAAAGCCGAATGCTCCTGTCTCTCATTTCCCATTAGCAGCCATTGCCATGTACATTGAGCACTACTTTTTATTGTTCAACAACGCACAGAAGAACTCTCTCACCGGCACCATCTTGGAGGTCAAAATGTTATACTTGTTACACACTACAAGGGCTACGAGGAACTAACGGGTGCCGCTATAAGGAGCTTCGCCCATAAAACTCGTACTGAGATGCTACGATCGGCCGGGATTTCTTCGGATGCTCTCCGACGCTGTCGAGAGCTTTTGGATGCTCTTACGATCTCGTCTGCTGCCTGTCGTCACGCCGCTCGGTTTTTTTATAAGCCCTGGGAGAATCCTCACATCAGTAACCTCCAAACAGGAACGTCACCCTCTCTTGTGTCAGCAGTCTCTAATCAGGAACGCCGCTGTCCTTGCGTCAGCAGCCTCTAATCAGGAACTGCCACTGGATTGCACCCATGGGCGAGTGGTATTGCCACGTGTTGCGTAAGACGCATCGGGCTAGATGACGTCGACTGCATCATCAGGCTGGACTCGGACACGTGGGTGGAGGGAGCTTGCCACAAGTTGCGTAAGACACACCATTGACGGTGAAGGCGTCAGCCGGGCACGCTTGCTGGTTTTGACGTTGGTTGCCTTTGCAGAAGCTATGAAGTTCGATTTGGACTCCATGACATAACAGCACCCCCCCCCCCTCCATGTCATGGCAACGTTAAAGAACGCAATATGGTCAAAATTTTCGGAGCCCTCCACTGCGACATCTCTCATAATCATATGGTGGTTTGGGACGTTAATCCCCACATGTCAATCATATCAATAGGGATGCAGATCTCCTAACCCAGACCATAGGACATGAAGGCCAATCGTATCGTTTGGCTACATACATATTTAACTAGCGCGGGCGTGTACGCTAGTTACTAAATAGGGGTGTGTAGCGTTGTGGTTTCGACACTCGGCGTTGGGGTGGGGGGGGGGGGGAGCAGGGTCCAAAATCTGTTTCACCAAGAGATGTCACTTGGTCCATACAGTCATTTTATCTTGTTTTCACGTGTTTTCTTTCCAATGCATGAGTTTTGTCACCTGCTTAAGGGCATCGGGGATTTCACTTTATGGCTTCAAGAAATACCAGTGCTATAACAAGAAAAAAAGTGTGTCTAGCGCCTTTTAGGTATACTTAAAAGGCACTAAACATCCATTTTTATAATAATAATAATAATAATAATAATAATAATAATAATAATAATAATAATAATAATAATAATAATAATAATAATAATAATAATAAATCTATAATCAGCTTGTGTTCGGACACAGCTGCCTTCTGCTTAGTAAATTACTTTCATTGTTGTCGTTTTAATTTTATTCTATCATTCTCTTCTTAACTAAACCACCATTATGTGTACGTGCTTCTAAATGGCGTATCATCAATCAGTCATTTATTTAACGTGTTCAGGAACCAACATCGAATCCTTGCGCAGGCGCACGCAAATATAGAACGATAAAAATAAACAACGCAATACACAGTAAAAATTGCTGGGGTTCACAGTTCCAAAACCACCATGTGATTATAAGAGACGCCGTAGTGGAGGGCTCCAGAAATTTTGACCACCTGGGGTTCTTTAACGTGCACCTCAAGAACACGGGCCTCCAGCATGTTCGCCTCCATCAAAAATGCGGACCCCATGGCCGAATTCTGATGCCGTGACCGGCGGGTCAGCAACCGATCAGACTCTAGACTACCGTGGTGGCTAACAATACAACACAGACAGTCTTCATTTAAAAATGAAGTGAATACGGCGCAATGAGAAGAATTAAAAAAGACGAAAATCATGAAATGGTAGTGAAAAATAAGACGGAATATACAAAACTATGTGGAAGGCTCGCTGAAAGACGGGAAAAGAAAGAATTCGTAAGTGTGCAAAACCTATGGTGAGACAGCGCAAAGCTCAAGTAAAAGCACTGACTGTGGATCTATGAAAAATATCGAGACCAAGAATGTTAATAATACAGAGACTTTGTATTCTATAATGTTAACTTTCTTGATCCTGGTGTTTTTAACAGTTCACTTCAACCGTTTTTACCTCAATAATACTAAAAATAATAATAATAAATATTAATAATAATTCGTATGATCGTCGATGTGCTCAGCGCGACGTGTGGCACGAACCATCTCGTGTCACTCGGCTCGAGACTAAGCAAGAACGAAGCAGAAGAAGAAGACGACGAATCCTGGAACGACGTCTCACATTGCAGACATGATTGAAAAAGCGATGGAGAAAGCTATAGATCGCCTGGCCACCACCCTTTGTGACTCCTTATCTCATATTGTAGCCACTCAGTTGACGCAAATATATGGGACACCAAGAGATATGAAGGATACTTCCCAAGACAACGTATCTCTCCCACCAAGTGAAGCAGACGCAGAGTCATCTCCTTCAGGGGTACAGGCTGCAGGGCCCTCTTGTACAGACAACCAGAGGATAGGTGAAGACATACTAGAGGATGATCAGGATTATGATGATATGGACATGGACATCAAATCCCTAAAGCGCACTCGTTCCCCTGTCTCCAAAAATACTGGCTCTTCAAAACATTCAAAAAACAAAAAATACCAGAAGGAGAACCTATCGAAGAGCGATTTTCTTAAAGACAGCATTTTAGATAAGGTAGTTGCCGAAACAATTCTGTCAAAATGATAGGTTCTATCAAATTCTTCATTGGAACTGCCGATCTATTCATTCAGCTAGTACAGATTTATTGTATTTATCTTGTAAATTCAATCCAGACATTATTGCACTGCAAGAAACGTGGCTGTCAGCACATAATTCGTTTTACCTACCTAATTCCGGTCTTTTCGCCTGGATCGCCCATCCAAAGGTGGAGGTTTAGCGTTCTTTGTCAATAATAAAATTAGTTCAAAGATCAAAAACTTCGTACAAAAGTATATCCCCCGAATGTGAAATTTTCGCTTTAGACATCACCTTGCCTGGATGCTCTCCCTTCTCTCTGGTAAATCTTTACTTTCCTCTGGTGTACAAGACACGCGATGTTTAGACATGGCTGTTAGTTCGTGGTGCACAGAAAAAATTATGGTTGGAGATTTTAATTCTCACCACACTAGTTGGGGTTTTAGGACTGATCAATGTGGACAACGCTTGTGGGACTGGTCTATAGACCATAATTTATCATGCCTCAACGCCAGAACTCCCACATTTATCCGAGACCGATCCCGCTCTGCCTTAGATTTGAGTTTTATAAGCTCGGGTATTTCTAGCGTATCTTGGACTACTCTAGACTGCGCCACCAACAGTGACCACTTACCAGTACTGTTTGAAATTTCTTGCCCCATTATTCCATCTTACTCCCAAGCTCGAACCTTTATCAATTATTCCAAATTTAAAAATGACCTAGAAGTTGCTTTGACTACCCCCACTGAAGACAACGATGAAAATAAAGCCATGAAATTAAGTGCGGTAATTAAAAGAACGTTCAAAAAAGCAGAATTTTCTATTGAGTCTGATACGAGAAAGCCTTGTAGCCAGTGGTGGAATTCTGAGTGCTCTCGTGATCATAGACGACGACAAGCGGCTTGGAAGCAGCTAATTCATAATCAGTCCCCCAAAAATTGGGCAGATTACAAGTTTATTGCTGCTACATTTAAGCGCACCGTGGCTAAAGCTAAAGAAGACTATGACAAAAAACATTTCGACTTTCTTTCCAAACCTAGAAATAAGAAAGCGTTATTCCGATATATGAGATCGCGCAAAATTCTGCCGTCTCTAGCTAACTCTGATTATGACAGGTTATCGACGGAAGAAATGACTAATTCGTTAGAGGCAATCGGAAGAGGTTTAGCTAACAGATTTTCGTCGACTTTGACAATCAACTGGCAAAAGTCCTCTATAAAGACTGACTACGAAAAAGTGACATTGTCCGAAATGTCAAGCGTAATTAGAAACTTACCCTCTTCGGCTCCTGGTCCTGACGGTATAACAGTTCCTATGATTAAAATTTTATTCCAGATATCACCCGGCGACGTCCTCAACCTTATAAACTATTCCTTAAGCAATGCCTGGATACCACATGACTGGAAAATAGCTAGAGTGATTCCCATATTAAAAAAACAAGGGTCAGGTTTTAACATTGACAACATCAGACCAATCTCTCTAACATCTCACCTGATCAAAATTATAGAGAGAGTTCTCAATAATAGAATAAAAGTTTGGATGGCTGACAAGCTAATATTGAAACCATTTCAAATAGGTTTTCGTAGCGAATGCTCAATTTGGTGTGCTCATGCCGACTTAGAGAGCCGAATACAGCTTGCCCGAAAAAGACGACAATACGCGGTACTAGTAACACTAGACATAGCTAAAGCTTATGATAGCGTTGAGCACTCAATTTTATTGAATTCTTTACACGAATGTGACTTTCCGCGTTATATTGTTGATTGGGTAGCAGAGTTTCTAAAATCGAGAGAATTTTATTGTGCAAAGGATGGATGTCACTCATCTAAATTCAAACAGCAACGTGGAGTACCTCAAGGGGCGGTCCTATCTCCGCTGTTATTCAATGTGTTGATGAGCTCAATTCCATTGAACGAGATATCACTGTCTACATTTATGCAGACGACATTGCATTTTTCGTTGCAGATAGTGACATTTATTCTTTGCATCAAAAATTGCAAAAGTACATGTATTCTCTTGAAATTTGGCTGCATTCAATTTCATTGTCTCTAAACATAAGTAAAAGTGCGCTCCTGGTGTTCCCTATAGCAGATTCTATTCAAATTTCAGTACTTTATAATCAGGAACCGATTCCACAAGTAGAGTCTATCAAATATTTGGGCATTATTTATAACGAGAAACTTAACTGGAGCCCTCACATAGACTATAACGTGGCAAAGGCACAACGAGCTTCAGGCTTATTGCGAAGGTTGAGCAACAGAAAATATGGGTTACGTAGACACACCTTATTAATGATATATAAAATGTACATGCGCCCAATACTCGAATTTGGGTGTATATTATTTTCGGGTGGCCCTACGTACAAAATTAAACCGTTAGTTCTATTAGAGCGAGAAGCGTTACGGTTGTGTTTGCGACTCCCCAGGTATGTCGCTATTAATGTACTATATCAGGAAGCTCGCATACCAACTATTCTTTGCCGATTCCATATCTTAACAGTACAAACATACTTGAAATTTACGGCTTATCAGCGAGACGGTCTGCATATGCCTTTATTAGTGACCCCGACGCCTTCTTCCTCGCTCACTGGCCACGCTTTCGTACTCCCCAGATTATTTTTGTACAAAAGAAACTTGAAAGCATAAAGGTGGATATCAGATCGGTAATTGGAACCAAAGCATTAAATCACAATATTACGATAGAATGTGATGAAATTTTTCCCCCACTATCTAAGTTTCAATCTTCGAGTTACTTAAATGACAGGTTAGAAGACTACATAGCTCATGCGGAAATAAAGAACATAATAGCCACAGACGCTTCTGTGAATAAAGAAAAGGCAGCAGTAGGAATCGTCTCAGATTACCTCGGTTGGTCATTCTCGGTAAGACTACCAGACTTCACTCCGGTTTTCGAAGCTGAGCTCCTGGCTATTATTTTAGCGCTACGAAAACTTCCTTCAAACGAAGAGAGTGCAATGATAATTACTGATTCTCTTTCGCTGTGTACTACTCTCACAGCTTCAGAACAATCAAGAGCTCTAGCGACATTACAAACATTAGTTCCACCTCATGTGAAGTTCCTGAAGTTAGTCTGGGTCCCGGGACACTGTGGCATACGGTTGAATGAAATAGCCGATTCACTATCTCGAGCCACACTTGATGGCCCTGTGATCTCGGTACTACCAGAATCGGAACACATAGTGTCGATCAGATATAGAAAATGGGCTATTTATACGGATATTATGGAAAATATTACTAAATATACAGACTATCAGCACCTAACATACCCCTGGAAACCTCAGTGGAGTCAATCTAAAAAGTTAGAAGTTATTTTAACCAAATTTCGATGTCGTGTCCCTCCATTAAACTTTTACTTGCACAGAGCTGGTCTGGCGATATCCCCCCTGTGTCCATTCTGTGAAGAAACGGAAACAATAGAGCATTACTTTATAACATGTAAAAACTATTCATTAATTAGGAAAAGACTTTTAATTGTTCCGTTTCAAGCAGTAGGTTTAAATTTAACTGCAGATAATGTTCTAAGTTTCGGTGCCTTTAGCTTGGGACATTGCCACAGGAGCGTATTCGATGCTGTATGCAATTTCATTCGAGAATCAAAGCGCATGTCATAATAATGCCTGCTTAAATATATTCCTGAAGACACTTGTCTAATTTTGAATGAAATTTGCATATTCATTTGATTGTGACCGGGTGAGATAAGCTCGATTGTCTGGTCTACTCAAAATTTCTGTCTTCCACTGTAGTATTACCTCACCTTTTCTCTTCTTGATTCAATCTTCAATTATTTGTTTAGTTTAATATTCCTTTTTAGTTAATTATTATTTTCTATTACATCATTAGTTTTTTTCATTAAGGATAAACCTTTTAATATATCTCATATAGGATACTTCTAGATTTCATGGCCAATCCCCCATAGTGGGTATGTGCCAGTGCGAAGGGGCAACAACAACAACAACGACGTCTCACACTGCATTCCTGGCCGCTCTCAATTCCAGCGCCGTGAGCCAGGGTCATCACGGCTGTTCATCCACCCCAGTAGCACTGCTCTACACGATCTCAAGCCTGTTTCCCAAGCACCGTCATGCGCAAGTAGCCTTACGTTGATTTACGACGACAGTTCATTAGCGGAGGTCTGCCCTTTTTTGAGCTAAGAGTCATCATCATCATCATCAGCCTGACTACGTCCACTGCAGGACAAAGGCCTCTCCCATGTTCCGCCAGTTAACCCGGTCCTGTGCTTGCTGCTGCCAATTTATACCCGCAAACTTCTTAATCTCATCTGCCCACCTAACCTTCTGTCTCCCCCTAACCCGCTTCCCTTCTCTGGGAATCCAGTCAGTTACCCTTAATGACCAGCGGTTATCCTGTCTACGCGCTACATGCCCTGCCCATGTCCATTTCTTCATCTTGATTTCAGCTATGATATCCTTAACCCCCGTTTGTTCCCTAATCCACTCTGCTCTCTTCTTGTCTCTTAAGGTTACACCTACCATTTTTCTTTCCATTGCTCGCTGCGTCGTCCTCAATTTAAGCTGAACCCTCTTTGTAAGTCTCCAGGTTTCTGCTCCGTAGCTAAGTACCGGCAAGATACAGCTGTTATATACCTTCCTCTTGAGGGATAGTGGCAATCTACCTGTCATAATTTGAGAGTGCTTGCCGAATGTGCTCCACCCCATTCTTATTCTTCTAGTTACTTCAATCTCGTGGTTCGGCTCTGCGGTTATTACCTGCCCTAAGTAGACATAGTCTTTTACAACTTCAAGTGCACTATTACCTATCTCGAAGCGCTGCTCCTTGCCGAGGTTGTTGTACATTACTTTCGTTTTCTGCAGATTAATTTTAAGACCCACCTTTCTGCTCTCCTTGTCTAACTCCGTAATCATGAGTTGCAATTCGTCCCCCGAGTTACTCAGCAATGCAATGTCATCGGCGAAGCGCAGGTTACTAAGGTATTCTCCACTGACTCTTATCCCTAACTGCTCCCATTCTAGGCTTCTGAAAACCTCGTGTAAGCACGCGGTAAATAGCATTGGGGAAATTGTGTCCCCCTGCCTTACACCCTTCTTGATTGGTATTCTGTTGCTTTCTTTATGAAGCACTATGGTAGCAGTTGATCCCCTGTAGATTTCTTCCAGAATGTTTATATATACTTCATCTACGCCCTGATTCCGCAGTGTTTGCATGACGGCTGATATTTCTACTGAATCAAACGCCTTCTCGTAATCTATGAAGGCTATGTATAGTGGTTGGTTATACTCTGAGCATTTCTCTATTACCTGATTGATAGTATGAATGTGGTCAATTGTTGAGTAGCCTGTTCGAAATCCTGCTTGTTCCCTTGGTTGATTGAATTCTAATGTTTTCTTTACTCTGTTAGCAATTACCTTTGTAAATAGCTTGTATACTACAGAGAGCAAGCTGATCGGCCTGTAATTCTTCAAGTCCTTGTCATCTCCTTTCTTATGTATTAAGATGATGTTAGCGTTCTTCCAAGACTCTGGTACTCTTCCCGTCAGGAGACACCTCGTAAACAGGGTGGCTAGTTTTTCTAACACAATCTGTCCTCCATCTTTCAGCAAATCTGATGTTACCTGATCCTCACCAGCAGCTTTGCCCCTTTGCATGCTCTCCAAAGCTTTTCTGACTTCTTCTATCATTACTGGTGGGGTGTAATCTGGGTTACTGCTAGTTCTTATAGTATTAAGGTCGTGGTTGTCTCGGCTACTGTACAGATCTCTGTAAAACTCCTCCGCTATTTTAACTATCCTATCCATATTGGTAGTTATTTTGCCTTCTTTGTCCCTTAGTGCATACATCCTACTTTTGCCTATCCCAAGTTTCCTCTTCAATGCTTTGACACTTCCTCCGTTTTTCAGAGCGTGTTCAATCCTCTCCATGTTATACCTTCTTACATCGCATACCTTACGTCTATTAATCAACTTCGAAAGCTCTGCCAGCTCTATTTTGTCTGTTGTACTTGACACTTTCATGATTTGACGCTTCTTAATTAGGTTCTTCGTTTCTTGGGAAAGCTTGCCAGTGTCCTGTCTAACTACCCGGCCTCCAACTTCCACTGCACACTCCGTAATGATACTCGTCAGATTATCATTCATTGTATCTACGCTAAGGTTGGTTTCCTCACTAAGAGCCGAATACCTGTTCTGCAGCGACACTCTGAATTCCTGTACTTTCCCTCTCAGTGCTAGCTGATTGATTGGCTTCTTGCGTATCAGTTTCTGTCGTTCCTTCTTCAAGTCTAGGCGAATTCGAGACCGTACCATTCTATGGTCACTGCATCGTACCTTGCCAATCACTTCCACATCCTTAACGATTCCAGGGTGTGCACTCATTATAAAGTCTATTTCGTTCTTATTTTCGCCATTAGGGCTCCTCCATGTCCACTTGCGGTTTTCTCGTTTTCAGTAGAAGGTATTCAAAATCCGTAAATTATTGCGTTCTGCGAATTCTACTAGTAGCTCTCCTCTGGCGTTTCTAGTACCGATGCCATAATCTCCTACTGCCTGGTCTCCAGCCTGCTTCTTCCCTACCTTTGCATTAAAGTCGCCCATCACCATAGTATACTGTGTTTTTACCTTACTCATTGCCGATTCCACGTCTTCATAGAAGCTTTCAACTGAAGCGTCATCGTGGCTGGATGTAGGCGCGTAAGCCTGTACTACCTTCATTTTGTATCTTTTATTCAGTTTAATTACGATACCTGCCACCCTTTCATTAATTCTATAGTATTCCTCTATGTTGCCAGCTATGTTTCTGTGAATTAGAAACCCCACTCCCAGTTCTCTTCTGTCTGCCAAGCCCCTGTAGCAAAGGACGTGCCCATTCTGTAGCACCGTATAGGCCTCATCTGTCCTCCTAACCTCACTGAGCCCTATTATATCCCATTTAACACCCTCTAGCTCCTCGAATAGTACAGCTAGACTTCCCTCACTAGATAAGGTTCTAGCGTTAAACGTTGCCAAGTTCAGGTTCCAATGGCGGCCTGTCCGGATCCAGAGATTCTTAGCACCCTCTGCTGCGTTGCAGATCTGACCGCCGCCGTGGTCAGTTGCTTCGCAGCTGCTGGGGACTGAGGGCCGTGAGTTATTTGACGTAAGCATGTGGGAGGTAGTGGCCAGATACTGCACCAGGGTGGCCAATCCTTCTCTGGTGAGGGAGTGCGTTCTCGGCGGTGTTTGCCGGTGAGGCCGCACCCCAGGCCTCCTAGAGTCAACACGACATAAAGGCGTTTATTATCGAACTTGTTATTATTATCGCTGAGCTAAGAGTCAACACGACATAAAGGCGTTTATTATCGAACTTGTGACGCTGTCCAGTCCAAATTTCTCTTGGTTTTCTGCCGCTCATGTGCTCAATTAAACCTATACAACATGAAACGACTTCTGTAAGCAGCGCATCAGTTATGAGAAATTGTGGATCGGAAAACGCCACTGGAGCCATATACAATGACTACACTTTTTGAAAGCCGTCACGAAGGCGAGTCGTCTGATAAAATTATTAGGGTTTTACGTTTCAACACCATGGCATAATTATGGTGGTTGCTGTAGCAGAGGGCTCCAGAAATTTGGACCATTTGGGTTTCTTTATTCTACACCTAAATCACCAGCCTCAAGCATTCTACTCTGCGCTGCAAATGCGGCCGCCACTGCCGGCGTTTCATCTAGCTACTTTCTACCTATAGAGCATGCACCAGCAGCACTAGGCCACGGTGGATGTCAAGTTTTTCTGTAAAAACATTGGCTGCAGTGACCTTTCCTGTTCAAAGATTTCTCATTTCATCCGTCGATGTGTGACCGAACTTTTGAGCTTTGTTCTTTTTTTTTTGTTCAGACGTGCCTTCTAGGAACTGAGCCACTACGCGCTATTCCGCAATTCTTTAGCAGCGATATCTTACCGTCCTGTTGCTTGACTTCTGCTATAGCTTGTCTCATGAGTGTCGAAAAGCTTCGTCAGTATGGTTCCTTAAATCTTATTCTATATACCATTATAAGACTGTTAGCCTTATAGAGAGTAGCAGCACCACTAACTGTCACTCTCATAGACTTAAAAGCAAAAAGGCTTTGTAAGAGCAAACAAAAAAAGAGCAACACGATAGAGGCGATACGACGTCAGATATTTGGGAACAAGTGCGCAGTCTGGGGCAACAAGGAAGACTATAAGGATGTCAGCCAGAAACAGTATCATATCTCAGATGTCTAAGAGCAAGGACACTGGATGCGAAAGACTTGGCGTATGTCTTCTTTCTATTGTCATCTGTTATGAGCGAAATTCAGAGTACGAACCAGTCTTCTTGTGAAAGAAGCAACGCTTACATAAACTGCAGCCACACACCTTAGTCGACTGTTTCGTAATAACACCTCAGCTTTGCCATGGTCTTATTTCAGCAGCGCGATCGACGACGGTGGGGTCCTCCTCCGCTACGTCGGGCGCGCTGCCTACAGCGACAAGCTCGGCCGGCAGCAGAGCCGGTGAATCTTCGAAACGATCGCGTAAGTATCCTCATCATAATCATCATCATCACCCTGACGTCGCCATCTGCAAGGCAGAGGCTTCTTCTTCATGTTCCGCCAATCAACCAGGTCCTGTACTAGCTGCGCCCACGTGATACCAAGAAACTAGTTAACCTCATCTGCTGCCCTAAATTTACTATAGCTTTAGTTAGACGTGCCATGCATCGTGAATAATTATAAAAATTCAACACCAGGGTAGCACAGGTCTACGCACCTGCATCTAGTCATAACTTTTTGGTTCAGCTTCTATGAATCGGTGAAATCAGGAAAGAGTAAGCTAAAAACACAGTGCACCGTACTGATGGCTAGCTTTATTGTCAAGGCAGCCAAGAAGCAGACTGGAGGCCAGGCAGTGGAAAAACATGGTATCGTGAGGTAATACCAAATCTTGAATTTTCGCTGCCAGTTCTATACAGCTTATTTTAGACGTATATGTTCGTAGATTACCTAAACGTCCAGTCAGTTCTATTCGAGCTATTTCTAAACGTATACTTTGTGCAGCTAGCTGTACTTCAGTTATTTATAAATCTATACTTTCATAGATTACCTTAAGGTTCAGCCAGTTGTATACAAGCCATTTATAGACGTATACGTTCATATGTTACTCAAACGTTTAGCCATTTGTATTCGAGCTATTTATAAGCGTATACTCTCATAGATGACCTCAATGCCGAGCGAGTTGTGTACAAGCTATTCCTAGACGTATGCGTTCATAAATTACCAAAACTTTGTCAGCTCTATTCAAGCTATTTCTACACGTATACGTTCATAGACTACGTCAACGTCCAGTCAGTTATATACAAGATATTTATAAACATATACTTTCATACATTACGTCAATGTCCAGCCAGTTGCATTCAAGCTATTTCTAGACGTATGCTTTCATAGATTACCTCAACGACCAGCCAGTTGTATACAAGCTACTTCTAGACGTATGCGTTCCTAGATTACCTCAACGCCCGGCGATTTGTATTCAAGGCATTTCTCGACACTCATACGATACATAACGTTTCCGATGTGACCATCATTACTGTGCGTTTCGAAAGCCTCTGATATAGAATATTCAACATAAATGCACAAATCCTCATGATCCACAAGAGTTAGGACTGAGAAACATAAGACATTTTAGTTTCTTGCGTTCCCAAAGCTTTCATTTCGGCAAAACAAAAACAAAACTTGACAGTGATAGCGAAAAAGCTCGTCACTTTATGGCTCTTATATCTATTAACATTTAGAGCTGCAATGACCATATTCTAGCCAGTATATTGGCATGTCTGTGTCTACTAGTTTATATGAAAGTATATACCTGCAAATGAAGACGCACCAAACTCGCACTGTTATTTAGTCATATCCATTGGGCATTGGGTAGTTACGTGCAGTATATAGCCAAATTGACTTCCACGTGGGGAATACTGAAATAACTGAGAAGCAATTTACTAATAGTAGAAATAAATAATTCACCTCAATTACAAAAGCTCCTTTAGCGTGGTGGTTCTTATTCGACGGATTCGAAATGGTAGAGGCGCGTGCGCTGTGTGATGTCAGCGCGCGTTAATTCTTTGATGCCCGCTGTTGCTCTACGGCAACATCCATAAAAAATGGCAGCATATCCACGGAGTGAATGAAAGAGAGTGGGGCGAAGCATCCGTCCGTCCATGCGTCCGTCTGTGTGACCGTCCGTGCGTCCCTTCACCCGTCCATGCGTTCGTCTGTTCGTGCGTCCGCCCGTACATCTGTGCGTCCGTCCCTGCGTTCGTCCGTGCATCCGCCCCTGCGTCCGTTCATGCGTCCATCCGTAGTTGCAGCCATCCGTGAGTCCGTCCACGCACCTGTCTGTGTGTCCGTTCGTCCATCTATTCAACACTCCAAGTTCCACCATCTCGCATCTTTTCATCATATATTCCGCATATGCATTGCCATCCAGCGGACGTTCCAAGGACTAAACGAGAGGTGACACACGCATACTTTCTTACGGCTTGCGCTTCGTGTCTACTTCCCACCTTTAACCATCTCGAGTTCATGGTATATACTATAGTTCACTGTATTCATGGCACTGCGGTCCAACGCTCGCTAAACCTTTCTAAAACCAAGGAGGTTATGCCGAGCGAGTATAATGCAGCAACCCTTTCTTGCCAGATAGTGCTCAATGTACATGCCAATGGCTGCTAAGGGGCAATGACAGACAGGATAATTCGGCTATTAGTTAACGCGCACGCTGCGAATTTTTTATTGTTCGACAACGCACAGAAGAAATATCTCACCGGCACCACCTTGGAGGTCAAAATGTAAGACTGGTTACACAATACGACTACTACTACGACTACGAGGGATGAACGGGTGCCGCTATGAGGAGCTTCGCCCCAAAAATATTTTTTTTTCAGCAAAGGCACCCTGCTGCGTTACCCTTCTGGCACTATATGTGGTAATGAAAAAAACACTACCGACCGTCTCGAGCTTTAAAAAAGCGTAAATTAAAATGTATCGCGTTTTGTGTTGTTTTTGTTTCAGCATCTGAAAGGTGGTGAAAAAATCTCCACACAAGGTAGCAAATTTATTCGACTACAGTGAAAACAGGATGCTACTGCGACACCTGTTATACCTAAAGTGACTCAGAAGACATTGCAGAACGTTTATGAGCCCGCTTATTAGTGTGGTCACATGTTACATCCCAGAAACCTTTATTACAAAATGGGTTGTTGCTCACGAGCAACATTGGGTATATATGGAAGTACAAAACAAAAATAGGAAGACGTGATTGTAGTAATTTTCAGCGTGTGGAGCTGTTAAATTCGATGTTTTAAGTGTGGAAGAGATTGTTAGAAACCGGTTAGCGCTAATTTCGTCCTTTCTTGTCGGCGTCACTCCCAGAACTTGCCGATCAGTCCAGCATAGGAAAAATAAAAAACTTTATTTTTACAAAAATGTCTGCGTCGTTCGGTGGCCTTTTTTATTTACACGATTATAAATCTAAAAAAATGTTTTCATTATATAAAACGACAATATACCTCATGTTTTCTATCTTTGTAATGTTGTTTTTTTCAAAGCTATCCGATTCAAGCCCAGTACCGCAGTGCAGGTTTAAACCAAACTTTAGGATGTGTACATTTAAACCTCAGTCTTGGATGGTGCGTGCATCTACACCCTATTCCAGGCCGCTACTGCTGCAAGGCATTCCGTGTGAAGTATTACCATATGTACCCAATGTTGCTCATGAGCAGCAACTCATTACTCACCTATACATAATCATTTTTTTTCTGAAGACGTGTTTGACATATTTCATAGTTTCCTTATGCATACCATGCAGAGTTTTCTTGGTGTTGTTTATCGAAACATAATTTTGGGCACAAAGGGTTAAAGAACACTAGACGATCCGAAGTTACGAAGCCTTTTACAACGGTGGCTCTCATAATCTTATGATGGTTCCGGGACCTTAAGCCCCAGATGTTATTGTTCCTTTACAAAAAGTTTCTTAAAAATCAGTTTGCGCTTAAACGCTTTTACAAGTATTGCACTGTGTCGGTAGCAAGCAGGAGTCATAGCGCGCATTCGTATTATCGCAAAATGACTTGTAAAGTACGGCATGGCGCTTCAATAGGACAAACTCTTTCTTTCTTGTACGCCTGCAAAGAAAATTATTTTAAAGCATAAATTTTCAAAAAGTTGGCCTTTGTGGAGGTCTTACAGTTGGTGTCTAACCGGGGTACCTAAACGATGAATCGACTTTTCTCAGGATGAGAGAGTGCCCTCTTACAGCACGTGTCGACGTCCATAATAAATACCTGAGCTGTCCTCGGGCCTCAAGTTTTTGTGCCGATATCAAAAACAAAGTTTCAAACGGGCAGTGTGAAACAGCAGTGTCGCGCGAAACGTTCCACCTGAGTGGGTAATTGCTGCGTTAGCCCATCTGGAACCAAGAGACGGCTTTCAGCTTCCCTGTATAGTACCAAGTACTCAAAGTTGTGGACAACTGTTTTTTTAACCATTTTTTAGAGGTGAGCTTGACCATACAAACTACAATGTCGTGTGCGCGTTCCATGTATTCGTGTATGTATACACGAATACATAGGTATGCATTTTTTTTATTCGGAGCCCAGCAGGAACTTGGAGGGTTGTCCTTTTATTTCTACCTTGTGGCACTTCACAAAGCGAAGCCACGGCAAACTAAGTGAGTGTTATTGTGTTCTAGCACGGTGGTACGTTGGTGACAAAACTAAGTAGGTTACACGAGTGTTTTCGCAGGACGATTTACGTTTCGAACGGTTTCGTTGGCATCATCGTAAAACAGCTTGCAGAGCAGGGTATTGTCTCTCACGTTATACTTGAGTGTATGATTAGGAAACCTAATGTAACACTCACTTATATACAGATAGCAGCGCGCCGTTGCACAGGAGGGAAGAGCAGGGGGAACCACAAGGTGAGTGGCACACGCTGCGCCGTCCATGACTTCCGTGACAAACGAAGCTGTTAAACGTGCAAATTTTCACGCACTAAAGCCTGCAATAAGTGAAATTAGGTGGAGAAAATGTCTTTTGTCGTTAACAAGGAAAATACCCGTGTTGATTCGCCACATACTTACTTTTTGTATATTGTACTGACGTTGCAGGTACAGGGTGCACAAAAGCTAACACTAGAGAGACATCAAGGCACGACACATGCTCTTACTTCAACAGGGGAATTGACTTCTAGCAGGAACTTTTGTTGGTCTAGTTGTTGCATGTTTAGGTGATGTCTTGGCTTTTTTTTTCGCCTCCCTGTATATACGCCTTGTTTCTTCCGAACGAACACCTGTCAACTTGCTCAACTCCGTTATTCTGTGCTGTAGTAGAGTGTAATGGAGAATATACATGTTAGTTTAGAGACATATAGTGAGTGCAATAATTGTCTTTAGCACACTAGTACGGCCACGGGAGTCATGAAACTCATGACGTTTCGGCAGATTTTTGTGTGTGTATAAAACACAAAAAGCCTTCGCAGAGTGGAGTAGCCTGCGGTGTCTAGCTGTGCTAACTTAAACGGACCCTGAAATGGTTTTGATGATTTGGCACTAGCACATTGGACCGGTAGCACAAGTTCAAAGGGTCATTTACCAAGCAATCTGAGATCCCTGCGTAAACTGTGTTTTTAGCACAATGCTTTAAAGCTGCGAATCATTGCAGATCACTGCGACTCGGCCAAAGGCGTATTTCACCCACTCATTGATAGTATACACTCTCGATAAATCAAATGCTAATAATTATTACTTTTGGTAATTAAACAAACTTCAAATTTTTGGTTGGCCTTCTATTATTTTAATGCACTACTTAAAAGTCTCTTAATTAAACCATTATTATTTGGTTCATGCTTTTCGCGGTTCTACACCAAAAATATCGGCTGCTTTCCCACTGCTATTGAAAAGTTCATGTTCTTATGTAATCCTAACAGTCTGAAAATGAAGAACAAGCGCCTCCGTCCTTCACGAAAAAGGTTTTGCTAGTAAACAAATGCTTCAAACAAAGCTCACGCATGGTAAACTGCGATGCTTCTCATTTGGTAGACAGAGCTTACATTTGGTAGACAGAGCTTCGTGCTGAAGGCACATATTTCTTTAATATGTGCCTTCAGCACAAAGCTTCACAATTTCTTTAAAAGGTCTGCTCAGCAGTAAATTGCCAATAAACATGTGAACCTTACACATCTGGTTTCTGTTCGTTGCATGCTGTTAGCGTTTAAAAACGCTTAAAAATTTTAATTGTGATAAAACTAATGCCTAATCACAATGTATGGCGTCACTTCACTTAGACTCACATATCTGAGAACGTCTGATAATTCGAATCCCTTGATAATTCGAACGACCCGCACAATTCTTTTCGAGTTCGAATTCACGGAGTCCACTGTAACACATTGCAGTCCAAAGGGTCATTTACAAACCAATTCGAGCTCTCTGCGTGTAATTTTTACGATGGTTTAAAACTGCGAATCACTGCAGATCACTGCGACTCGGCCAAACGTGTTTTCAACTACACATTGACAGAGCAACATGCTCTGCCCCATTGACGTCCACCATGGCTGCTGATCTCATTGGCTGTGGAACTTGCGGCAGGGCCGCGTGAAGGTGGCGCTTAGCACCGAGCGCTCGAAGGAAGAGTGGAGGTAGTTGGGGGTGAAAGGCTGAGCGGAGGAGAAGGGTACCTGTTTATCACTCGTAGCTCCGCTAATAAGGTGTGTTTCTATTGAATCATGGTGCCCGTTATCTGCACTAGTAGTGGTCTAATCAAAAACGGTATGTATAGAAACGGTTTCAGTGTCCCTTTAAGGCGGCGTATTCAGAGCAGCGTTGCCATGCACAATGAGGGCGTTTAAGTATTAGGACGAGGAAAACTAAAAGATTGTAGATTCGCGGTGTGTTTGTTTAGTGAGTGGTATTAATTTCAATGGGGCTGCTTCAGCATTGGAGCACCCGTTGCGGCGGCTGCATTTTCGATGGAGGCGGAAATGTTATAGGCCCGTGTGCTCAGATTTGGGTGCACGTTAAAGAACCCCAGGTGGTCGAAATTTCTGGAGCCCTCCACTACGGTGTCTCTCATAATCATATGGTGGTTTTGGGACGTTAAACTTCGTATATCAATCAATCAGCACATAACAGAGATTGAGACGTCTATAAGTATGGGGAGTGGGTGACAGTGGTGAAGAGTGCAGGTGTGCTAAAGATTCGGTAATGCTAGTGATGTACGGAACTTGTAGCTCGATGAATACGTTTATACGTAGAAGCAGCGATAGCACGCATCTTAGTCAAAGTGTTACAAGACCAATTAAAGTGCATGGAATTTCGCAATCGTACTATACGTATTCACAAAATAAGCCTGTCAGTTTACATCATGAAACGATTAAATGCATAGCCTTTATTTTTGGTCCCTTACTGGCTTCATTTTAGGTGAAATGTAAGTATTACACATCTTCTATGTTCTCAATTGTAAATAGTATGAATGGTGAAATACATTAGTAGTAAATGTTATTCATAATTGTGCAACCGGTTGTCGCAGCTTAAGAAGTAATGATGATAAACAGGAATAAAGGGATATGCACATTCACTTTGCGAAACAGGACGGAAGAAGCCTATTTAAAAACTAGACATGATCTGTTTTTTTTCTCATTGATTTTATTGTTCACTATCGTCTTCTCTTGGAATGTGCTCTGTGCTAAGTATTTCTGATTCGGAATTTGTGCTCTTTTGAGTCATCTAAAGTATCCGTATAAGAAATACCTAAGTTCACCCAATTAGCACCTCGTGCATTAAAAAAAACGATTCGTTTTTAGCCAACAATGTTTTGGTGAAATGGTTGCTCATGTCGGCTACAAATATGCTATGGAGAAACAACACAAATTACGAAAAAAACGGCAGGCAACTAGGTGAATTTCTGGGTAAAAACCATAGTGATTCTTTGCGCTTTTTCTCTGCATAATGCCAGTGATACCAACCATAATGTTTCGTTTGCTGTTCTTGTTCTGCAAGGATCAATTTAATATTTACACAAGTGCGTAAGAGACTCAGGTCTCACACAGTGTTCAAAAAAGATGGTGGCTTGCGTACCCCTTTATAAAGAGATACACATTACGCATTATTGTTTTAGCTGACTCAATACAGCAAATCTTGTCTTATTTTTCAGACCAGAAACGAGATACGAAGCCGTTGCTTCCTGGTAAGGACCACAAATCATGTGCCTCTAAGCCCCCCCCCCCCCAAAAAAAAACGAGTATTTGTGGAGTAGTCATGCCACCTAACCATAATCGTGATGTGGTTACGTGGTGTTACCAGTCTTGGAAACACGGATGTTGCCAATTTATTATCCGGAATGCGTTGTCAAGCAGACATGCCGCACGCTTTTTGTGACCGTATTGCTCGCACAGTGGTGGTAACGCAAGAAAAGCGCGAGAAGCCACTAATGATTGCAGTTGTACAGCAAAAAATACTCCTGAAATACCTCATATATAGTTTCTTTGAGTGCGCTCCAGCATTTTTCGCGTACTAAACCACATGCGTGGCCCGGACGACCGGTTATAAGTACTTCGTTCATTTTAAACCTTCGGTGCACCAGAGAAAACTAGGATGAGTGGAACATAACGGCATACTTGAGGGAGATACAAGTACTATAAAGGTAGGAAGTTTAAAAGTCTACTAGTCGACGTGCTATAAAATAGTTACGTTGTGTCCACAACAATCATGATAGACTGGCCCACGGGATGGCAGTATGCTAGTCCATAGTGGAGTACCAAGTACTCTAAATCATTGAACACTTTACTAAACACTATATTTCTGTATTCGTGCGAACAGGGACAACTTTGTTTCCGGACAAAAAGGACTTAAAAGCAGGCAAAGAGTTCTTAGCACTTCGTGCTTTCTTCTGTCAGGCGGATGGCTCGTGCTGTCAAGCAGGCTCTCCGTTCCGCAGCAGGGCTTTTCGTTGCTCTCTACTATTACGTGCGAAGTCCCCTATGGCGGAGCTCAATTCGGTTTGCGCGCCTTTACTGCGCACGCGCAGCAGCTGCCTGAAGCACCTCGAGAACTTGCTCACGTGCTAGCGCGTTCCAGCCCGTGTAAAGGCGTGGGTGAGTCACGGTGGCCTCTCCCCCTTACACTCTCCAAGCAGTCACGCGATGGCGTCGGGTGAAAAGATTGCAACGAGATTCTGCAGGCGTGCGATGAACCCATGCGCTCCCGCTTGGCGTAGTGATAAATACGCGTGGCATCCTCTTGCTAACTAGAATTAGGGACAGCAAGAGAGAGTATACAGTGAATTCATGGCGTGCTCCACTTGCAAGGACGCGTTAACATCGGGCGAAGTGCCCGTGATGAACGGAACTTCAAGTCGACCCATGCACTGCTTCACGTGCTACTAGGGTTTCTATTAGTTGGAGATGGTGTAATTTTTTTTTACATTCGAATTTAGCCCCTGAGGAGGGGCCGCATTCCGAGATCTTGAGGCCGAGGCTCCCTCTCGCCCCACAGGGCCAGCGCTTATCTGTCTTGTGGTCGATGTAAACGTATTAGGACCCAGAAGAAGCTAAAATACGAAACATAACACGATAGAGCAATCTCAGATATCTTTGCACCACGAATCCATTCCTAGTTAGAAACGAAAGCTGTTCACTTTCGGTGACTCATCAAGAGTATGCGAGAAGCCTAAGGGTGAGCGGCGCAGCATGGACATATGTACACGACAATGGTTATAAGTATATGTAGCTGACCATTCTAAGTGCCCCTCCTTGTGAGGAATTCGGTATTAGGCATTTCATAACAACCTAAAAGCAACCATACTGAAAAACCTTAGCTAGAGCTGTAGAATAGAAACCAACGTTGCGAGGAATGTTGGATTCTGATTTATTGATATGCGGGGTTTCTCGTCCTCAAACTACCATATGATTGAGAGACGCCGTAGGGGAGGGCTCTGGAAATTTCCACCATCTGGGGTTCTTGAAGTGCACCCAAATCTGAGCACACGGGCCTACAGCATTTCCGCCTCTGTCGGAAATGCGGCCACCTCACCTGGGATTCGATCCATATACCGGCACGTTAGCAGCCGAAATGCTCGATTATCGCTGATAACGTTGCAACCGTTCCCTAAAATTTATTCTTCGCCAACTAACTACTAGAACACCTGAGAATTATAGACAAGGGAGTGTTATGAGGCACAATAATGTTTCTGAAAGTTAAAAGCAAATTTTCAAGCACGGAGTCTTATTAGACAGAGGCAACACTAATGGCTTCCTGAGAGCTTCCGTGCACAGCCATTCCGAGCAATATTTAGATAAAAGAACACTAACCTAAGCATGACAAACCCACTACTTGTTAGGGACAAGCTTAAACAGGGGTGTAGCCAAGAAAGGATTCCTTAGGTCCGTGACAAAACTAAATTATTGGTGAGACATCAGTAAAGACAGATGTTAATCGCCACTATGCACACTAGTCACCAACATATAAGCTCCTGAGACAAGCGTTAGTCATTGTCTCGGTACTTTTCATTGTTTCAAATAAGGCACACAAACCACTACCATTATTGAAGATTCCGAGGTCCCCCACTGTCCTCATTTTTTTCTTCGTGACCAATTGACATAATCAAGCTTCCCTCAAACTTACACCGATGGCAGACGTAATCACGAAGCATTGACGATGTTTTGCCCAATGCACAGCACAAGACCTCCATAACCAATAGAAATCGGTGACATGCGGTGCTTTAACAATCAACACAACACTATTTAGCATGCGCTCAAGATGATGACGTGCTCTTCTGAATTGCACTCACAGTGTTTCAAACTCGGAATATTTTACAAATGCAGGCAATTCCAAGCCATGATTCTGCTTCTCGGTGGCTTCCTGATCGTGTTGCTCGGCACTTTCGGCTACATGCTTTTCAGTTTTCTTACAGGTGAGTGAAGCGTGCACCTCTAAATCGCTTCTTTGGCAATTAGGTCACCATCCTTGATGATTATTCTCGTGCGATAACCTTCTTGATTGATTGATATGTGGGTTTAACATCCCAAAACAATCATATGATCATGAGAGACGCCGTAGTGGAGGGCTCCGGAAATTTCGACCACCTGGGGTTCTTTAACGTGCACCCAAATCTGAGTACACGGGCCTACAACATTTTCGCCTGCAGCGGAAATGCAGCCGCCGCAGCAGGAATCCGATCCCGCGACCTGTGGCTCAGCAGCCGAGTACCTTAGCCATCACCACGGCGGGGCTGCGATGATCTTCTGAAGGAAACGCTGGGGCCGAATTGGGGATGCTGAATGAGTATTCGCCATGCAGTGTGTTGCAACTAGCCTTTTAAAGACGATAATCTTTCTTGGGGACCTTCGACGCAAAAATTTTGGTCTGTCTGTCTGTACATTTGTCTGTTTGTGCACCCATAACGGTACTGGGTACTATTAACGGCATTAACCGACACCCCAAACGGCCGACCCCATCCGCAGCGTCCACCAATGTTGCTCTAGATTCAGCATTCATACTTGTTCGACTTCCAATTAAAAAGCAATTATTGCGCATATCTGAGGCACCATAGCAACACGTATATATTCCGTATATGCGTTTTTACTAGAAAAGACATACATAGGTAATTCTAAGGACCGTAACGTTTATCAAGCTGCACTTACCATGCAATGCTTGCACGAAAAGGCGAGTGTTTCTATCGGTTTCTTCAAGACGACACGGTGGTGGCCTCTACCCATCGCCTTACGTCCTACACCTTATCACACCTGAGACGGGCACGCACGCCCGTCTCAGAGCCGCGTGCTTTGTTTTCCAACAAAACTGCCAGATAGCACTCGTGTCTCACGTGTGACGTGACTTGATGCGCTCGCTCGCCTCCGCTGCACGCTTGAGGCACTCTAACGCAGCGCTTCCAGAATGCCAATCACCAATTTTCTTGCGTAGAACATCAAATAAATGTTTTGTTCACTCTCTCCACACGCAAGACTACCGTCTTTCGACGACAGATTAACAGATTAACATGCAGATACGGGGCTAATTTTTTGTTCAGTAAATGTGTTTGTCGTCTGTTGTCTCACCATTTGAAGGGAACCAACTTGGTGCGAAGGGTAGAGGGCCTCCTTTGGTCGGGACGCTGCAACGTCAACTTACCAGTCGCAGGGATATGCTGTTGCCTTCGTATAATAAAACGCTGTCTTTCACTGCAGGGAGTTAAATGCGAATTCTTAAGGGGACCCTGCGGGCCCCGCCGCGGTGGTCTAGTAGCTAAGGTACTCGGCTGCTGACCCGCAGGTCGCGGGATCAAATCCCGGCTGTGGCGGCTGCATTTCCGATGGAGGCGGAAATGTTGTAGGCCCGTGTACTCAGATTTGGGTGCACGTTAAAGAACCCCAGGTGGTCGAAATTTCCGGAGCCCTCCACTACGGCGTATCTCATAATCATATGGTGGTTTTGGGACGTGAAACCCCACAAAATAAAAAAAAAAGGGAACCCTGCGGCACTTTTTCGGCATGGTAGAGAAATACCGGCGATCGGCTCCGAAGAATACGAGACCGAAACATGCTAGAGCTGCACGCGGTCTGGTGTTTGCAATTAATCTCAAAGTCAGATAGAACTACACCGAAACAAAGTTCCACGAACACCACGTACCTTAAGAATCAATGTTACGCAATGCACGCGGATGCAAGCTGAATGTGTTTTATTTTTTTTTTAGTGAGTGAGACGTTAGGCAGTGGCGTTCAATATATGCATTGTCAACAGCAAACGCTTGCGGGATCACAGGGCTTGAAGGAGCGGCAGAGACCGCATTGCAGCGCCTTCTACCGCGACGTGCACCATGGTGTTGAGAGTATCAGCCACAGCTTCCGCGATTAGATTCAGCAATGCTACGTTTTCTAAACACGTCGTTGCTATAATCATCGAGGCCGAGTCCGGAAGCCCCGACATCATGCCGCGAAATGGTAGGCGGGGCAGCAATGTAGTTATCCGCCGCTCCGAAACCGCGCTGTACATCCCGAAACCGACGCATATGTTTTATAATAGCAATAGTTTACAGTTGCGTAATGACTTGAACAGCATCATGAATATTAGCAAGACCAGAAGCCGTGAAATGATATAAGGCGCTATTGTTCTCGCCGGGGCTCACGAGGATTGTAGCCATCAGCACTGCTACACAAATCAAACTCCACGGATGGCGCCTAACTACAATTGACATTAACTCGATATGATGGTTGTATCATAGGAGTACAAATCTAATAATCTTTATAAAACTTGAGAGCCAGCACTGCAACCAAAATTGACGTTTCAAGAACATAATGGTTCATTCGTAAAGTATTTCCGAAACATGGCCTGGCTATATATATATATATATATATAACTCATCCCCTGATGAAGGGAGGTCCCCTCCCGAAACTGTTGGGAAATAAATATATTTATCCTTGTTGACAACGCTCCCGTTGTGCCATATCCCATACCTTCACGAAGACTAACTGGCCCATTGAATTATTACTCCCACTGACTATATTTATATATATATATATATTGTAAGATGGCATCCAGTACCCTCAAGACTCTCCTTTATTGTCTCGAGTATGTGCCCCACAACCTAAGCTTGACTAGTGATGATGAGTATGTACAGATGAAAAGATCGGACGCATAAACAATGCTCACACTTATTTTCCCCGCGCACTTGAGTGGCCGGCCCGGCCGAGACTTAGGCGGGAAATGAACGGCGAACAAAGGGTTTAAGACGTGAAACGTGGACTATCTCAGAGGCACGGTAACGACGGTCCGAGGAACCCTCGACGGGAGTGACAAGGTAATTGACAGGAGATGTCCGTTCAGAAATAACGTAAGGTCCGAGAAAGCGTGACTGAAACTTTTCACACAATCCTGGAGTGCGAACAGGCGTCCAAAGTAATACTTCATCTTCAGGATGGAAAGTGACGTCTCGACGAAAGCTGTCATAGCGTTGCTTGCGGTCTTGTTGACTGGCCTCCGTGTTGAGTTGATCACGTTGCCGTGCCTCAGAGAGCTTGGAAACGAAATGTTCTGGCGTAGTCGTGGACGTTTTTGTCGATACATTGAAGAAAGAGGCGTCAATGGTGAATGTCGGCGCACGACCATAGACGAGGAAGAAAGGTGAATACCCGGTGGTTCGTTGAACAGCGGTGTTGTGTGCGAATGTTACGAACGGAGAGATTTTGTCCCAGTTATCGTGGTTCGGTCCGTTGTACATGGATATCATGTCGATTAGAGTCCGGGGGAATCGCTCTGTCAGGCCATTTGTCTGCGGGTTGTAAGCGGATGTGGTCTTATGAGCTGTGCCACAAGTTTTTAGGATTTCATCGAGAATTGTGGACAGGAAGGCCTTGCCTCGGTCACTCAACAACGCGCGAGGTGCACCATGACGCAACACAATGGCTTCTAAAAAGAAGGCGGCAACGTCTGATGCAGAGATAGTGCGTAGAAGAGCAGTCTCCGCGTATCGTGTGAGGTGGTCCACAGCTGTGACGATCCAGCGTTGGCCCGCTGGCGTTACGGTAAGTGGCCCCGACGAGGTCTATTCGGACAACGACAAAAGGTGTATCGGGACATTGAATGGGTTGTAATAGGCAAGCAGGAGCTGAAGTTGGTCGTTTCCGGCGTTGACAAAGTGTGCAAAAGCGACATAATTAGCCACAAAGGTAGAAAGACCAGGCCAGAAGAAACGGCTCCTAACGTGGTTGTAGGTCTTTTGGAATCCTAAGTGTCCAGCTGATGTGTCGTCGTGCAATGCTTCGAGAACTTGTTTTCGCAGCGAACGGAGAAGTACTGGCACCGATGCCCATCCGCATTGTATGTATAGCCTGCAGGACGTTGTTCTCTAGCTTCAACTGCCGTAGCCGACGACGTAGTCTGGCATTAGGTGGAGCAGACGAGCCATTCAAGTATCCGATGATGCGGTTACAGTAGGGGTCGTCACGTTGGCACGCGCAAACTGGGCACTGCTGTTCAAAGATAGTGACCCAGCAACCTCCAGGGGTGATAACGTGGGTGAAGAGGAAGCCGCTTGATCACCTGAGGGGCATTGAGGATTCGTGGTTGGAGATGAAAGTGGCAGAGGGCAGCTAGAGAGAGAGCGTCAGCATCCTGATGCTGTTTGCCAGACCTGTACACAACGTCAAAAGTGTACTCTTGCAAACGCAGTATCCAGTGACCGAGGCGCCCAGACAAATTCTTCAGCGAGGACAACCAGCATAGGGCATGGTGGTCGGTGATCACAGTGAAGCGGCGTCCATACAGATAAGGTCGAAATTTCTGGATCGCCCAAACGACAGCGAGACATTCCTGCTCTGTTATCGAGTAGTTCTGCTCCGCAGGTGTCAGTGCGCGGATGGCATACGCAACTACTCGCTCACGTGATATTTCATCGCGCTGGAGGAGGACAGCACCGATTCCGTGGCCACTGGCATCTGTGTGCAGGAAAGTGGGTGCACTCTCATCGAAGTGACGGAGGACGGGGTCTGATGCCAGAGCACGCTTAAGGGCTTGGAAAGCACAGTCGCACTCGTCAGTCCACGTGAAAGCTGTTCCTGACGTCAGAAGCTTGTGTAACAGCCCCGCAATGGCAGCAAAGTGACAGATGAAGCGCCGGAAGTAAGACGCCAGGCCCACGAAACTTCTCAATTATTTTTGATTGCCCGGACGTGGAAAACTAATTACGGCAGCAACCTTGTCGGGGTCGGGTTGAACGCCATCTTTGCTGACAAGGTGACCCAATACTTTGATGCTTGTGCTGGCGAAGTGGCACTTCTTTGTATTGAGCTGTAGACCAGCGTTCGAAATGCACGTTAGAACTTCTTCCAAACGTTTAAAGTGCTGAGGAAAAGTAGAAGAATAAATTACGATGTCGTCTAAGTAACATAAACCGGTTTTTCATTTGAGACCACGTAAGACGGTATCTATCATGCGCTCGAATGTTGCTAGAGCATTGCACAAGCCAAAAGGCTAGACGGTAAACTCGTAAAGCCCGTCGGGCGTCGCAAACGCTGTTTTCTTCTTGTCTGCTTCGCGCATAGGTATTTGCCATTACCCGGATCGGAGGTCGAGGCTGGAGAAATATTCTGCGCCTTGTAGGGAGTCCAGGGCATCATCTATACGTGGCAACGGACATACATCTTTTCTGTGATCTTATTGAGCGCTCTGTAATCAACACAAAAGCGGACAGAGCCATCCTTTTTCCGGACCAACACCACAGGAGACGACCAAGAGCTAGATGAAGGTCAAGTAATATCCCGTTTGAGCATGTCGGGGACGTTTTCTTCAATGATTTGCCGTTCCGCCGAAGACAACCGGTATGGGCGGCGGTGTACAATGGAGCTGCCTTCGGTTTCGATGCTGTGCTCTGCAACGGAGGTGCGGCCCAGAACTTTGGAATGTACGTCAAACAAAAGGCTGTGCTTTTGGAGAAGGCCTAAGAGGTCTCTCCTTTGCTCGGAAGTGACGTGAGCACTTATGGTGTCATTTAAAGCAACAGTGATAGCCTTCATATCAGTTGTAGCAGACAAAGGCGTTGATTCTGCGTGAAGGGAACCAGCGAGAAAGGCTGGCTGTCAGCGAAGCAGCTCACAGCAGTGCCTTGGGGCAGCATCACTGGCGATGAAGTTGGGTTCAAGGCGGTGACCAATGCTTTACTGTCGTTAAACCGCAGAAGGCCGGGTGCTATGGTAAGCCCCGCAGGTTTGGAGCGAACTGATGGGGCTATGAACACGTGACCGTTAACTATAGTATCCGAAGTGATCGTGAGAATTTGTTCATCTCCCGGCGAAATGAAACAATCAGCGGCAGCAACGAAACGGAAGCTGTATGGATCGACATCGGATGAACTCTCAGTAGCTGACATTTCAGTTACTCGCTGACGACACGATATGAAAGCTGATGCGGAAGAAAGAAAGTCCCATCCTAAAATTACTGTGTGAGTGCACCAAGGAAGTACAAGAAACTGAATGTGGTGAAGGATGCCATCTATAAAAACGCGGACTGTGCAAACACTTGAAAGCTGAATAGGGACTCCATCTGCGCAACGAAGGGGAGGGCCATCGTATGGCGTCCTAACTTTTTTAAAGTGGGCACAAAAGTCTGCACGAATTACGGAAAGTGATGCGCCTGTATCTACCAGTGCCTCTGTCTGTATACCTTCAACGTACATTAATAAAACACTCGATGGGCGATCCGGAGGAGTTTGACGCAGTTCGAAAGATGCAGCTTTCCCTCCAGAAGCTGCACTCTTTAGTTTTCTAGTTGGAGGTCAGGAATTGAAGTAGAAGGTACGAGAGGAGAAGAGGAACGCCGCATCGGTGAAGGTTAGCGATGACGTGAGAAACGGGAACTGCCAACTGAGCCAAAGTTCTGCGGAGATGGCGACCGACGTGTGCTGTTCGGATACAGCCGGCGATAGGGTGGTCCAGTGATGTAGAAGTCGTCCAGTTCAAAGTTATCGTAGCTTCGTCTTCCGTCTCGCTGACGGCATCGGCAAAACCTTGAATTGTGACCACGGATGCCGCAATAGAAGCAAGTCAGCCGCGAAGTGCGCCTGTCGTTGTAAGGCTGGGAAGATGGTCGCGGTGCGAGTGAGTAGAGCGAACCATGCAATTCGGCCTCTGGCACCTGCACCGCTGGGGTACAGGTGTCCCAGCAGCAACTTGGGCATAAGTTGGCATGGCCACAGGATATGACCTCGGAACTGGTGAGATTGTCATCGAGGCCAGGCTTTGCTGGGGCGCAGGTGTCGTTGCAGCAACGTCAGCATAACTTGGAATGGGCATGGGATGTGAACTCGGAACTGGTGTACCTGTGATCAATGCCAGTTCCTCCCTCATGACGTCGCGTAAACTAGTAGCAGGTGGCGTCGTTCGGATATAAAGGGGGCGAGGTGAAGCCTGTGCATGAAGTTCCTCGCGGATGATAGAGCGGATCAATGCACGCAGCTCTGTTGTGTCATGACTCGAGCTGAGATTAGGCATATCAGGTTGCACCCGAGTGGTTTGAAGCTCCTCGAGGCGCTGACAGGTAGCTACAACATCGGCGACGGTCTGAGTATTCTGCACCACAAGCGCATTAAAAGCGACAGTCGCAATGCCTTTTAGCAGGTGGCGCACACGGTCGTTTTCCGCCATATCGTTGTCGATGCGGCGGCAAAGGGCGAGAACATCTTCAATGTAAGAAGTGTAAGACTCGCCGGGGCGTTGAACACGTGCACCAAGCCTTTTCTTGGCGATATCCGAGCGCACAGACGGGTTGGCGAAAATCTGGTGGAGCTGGCGCGTAAAGCGGGCCATGTCAAAAAATCTGTAGCGTGGTTTAAAAACCACGTTTTTGCGACGCCGCTCAAGTAGAATGCAACGTGGGTGAGTTTCGCAGGCTCATCCCAGTTGTTGATGGCACTCATGCGCTCGTACTCCTCGAGCCAGTCTTCCACGTCCTCACCCGGAAGCCCTGCGAACAGCGGAGGATCCTTTTGAGGGCTGGTGACCAGGGGAGAAGGGTTTCTTGGCGGTGGGAGAGGTGGCGCAGCTGCTGCGCTGGGCTGATCGGCTTGCGACATTACCGAACCCAGGTCGTTTGAGCGGCGGCCTGAACTGAGCTCCAGGGATGTGTTCTAGAAGACACTGGGGTTGTCCGAGAGAGCGAGAGGACGCAGGAATCGGGCAGCACTCTCCACCACTTGTAAGATGGCGTCCAGTACCCTCAAGACTCTCCTTTATTGTCTCCAGTATGTGCCCCACAACCTAAGCTTGACTAGTGATGATGAGTATGTACAGATAAAAAGATGGGACGCACGCTTAAACAATGCTCACAATATATATATATATATATATATATATATATATATATATATATATATATATATATATATATATATATATATTAGGGGAAAGAAGTGTATCTTTAAGGGCTCGTTTTTCCGTGTTTAACACAATATTAATGATATCTAACAGACAGTAATGCCAAGGAATGTACTGGGGAAGTTATTAGAACCAATGGAATGCAAATAAGAAGAAAGAAAATTGGATGAAAAAATAACCAGCCGTGAGCACGAATTGAACCTACGACCTTCGAATAACGCGTTCGATGCTCCAACCACTGAGCAACCACAGCGGCCTTCCCTCCATCCACTTTTTTGGGCCTATATGTGAATTCAGAAGTAGGAGTGACAGTCAGCGCCATCTATAAGCCAAACGACGAGTGTGAAAACACTCTTACGCGCATGTGTGGCGTCACGCAGCACGTGAACTCATTATGAGCGGGCAGCTAACCAATTGTCCCCCTTATACAACCTAAACACACCAAGTCTGCCAGTACGAGACCCTCGTTCATAGAAATAAGGGAAAGAAAGTAATACCTAAGGGCTCGTTTTTCCGTGTTTTAACACAATATAATACGCTCATAATGAATTCACGTGCTGCGTGACGCGAAACATGCGCATAAGAGTGTTTTCACGCTCGTCGTTTGGCTTATAGATGGCGCTGACTGTCACTCCTACTTCTGAATTCACATATAGGCCCAAAAAGTGGATGGAGGTACGACCCCTGTGATAGCTCAGTGGTTGGAGCATCGAACGCGTCATTCGAAGGTTGTAGGTTCGGTTCCAGCTCATGGCTGGTTATTTTTTCATCCACTTTTCTTTCTTCTTATTTGCATTCCATTGGTTGTAATACCTTCCCCAGTACATTCCTTGGCATTACTGTCTGTTAAATCTCATATATATATATATATATATATATATATATATATATATATATATATATATATATATATATATATATATATATATATATATATATATATATATATATATATATATATATATTTATTTATTTATTTATTTATTTATTCATGAGATATGGCACAACGGGAGCGTTGTCAACAAGGATAAATATATTTATCCTTGTTGACAACGCTCCCGTTGTGCCATATCTCGTACCTTCACGAACACTAACTTAACTGGCCCATCGAATTATTACTCCCACTATATATATACATACATACATATATATATATATATATATATATATGTATATATATATATATATATATATATATATATATATATATATATATATATATATATATATATATATATATATATATATATATATTAGAAAACTTGATTGCCACACAGTATGGAAGGCTTCGATTCTTGTTGGAGACACTGACATTTATTAGTTACATTCGCTGGGTGAACGCTGTCTAAGTCAGCTATTATTTTACGCTCAAGTGTTAATATTACCCATGTGTGTTCTCACCGTTCCTAGGTAGATATAAAATGTGCATCACCCGTGGCACATACTCGCATACCAGCGGCACATATCTGGTCCCAGCAATGTGGCACTGCATTTTGGGAAACGGTTCACGATGTACGCGACAACTACGTGACAAAATTCGTGTCTGGACCACCGCGTTTTACTCGTCACACCATCTTACTCTCGCGCACCAATTTTGGTTCATCCTAAGTTAACGGGGGATATCACACGAGCACCCAGACAAGCGCATAGATAGATAGATAGATAGATAGATAGATAGATAGTAGATAGATATAGATAGATAGATAGATAGATAGATAGATAGATAGATAGATAGATAGATAGATAGATAGATAGATAGATAGATAGATTGATTGATAGATTGATTGATAGATTGGTTGATAGATAGATAGATAGATAGATAGATAGATAGATAGATAGATAGATAGATAGATAGATAGATAGATAGATAGATAGATAGATAGATAGATAGATAGATAGATAGATAGATAGATAGATAGATAGATAGATAGATAGATAGGTTGAAAGATTGGTAGATTGATAGATTGAGAGATAGATTGATAGATTGGTTGATAGATTGGTAGATTGATAGATTGATAGATAGATAGTTTTTAAAACAGATATGGTTAGCAGCTTTCGTTCTGAGCTATTGCACCCTCACGAATGGCAAACACAATGTACTGTTCTGTGTTATCGAAATAGCGTTATAGAGTTCATTTCGCAGAAATGCAGGTGTCGATGACGGCGTCAGCGTCCACATTGTTGGTTGTGAGTGAAAAATGACCTCGTGCATGACCGAAAATCGAGAAAGCTGCAAATAAAGTTTTTAAAATATCTAGGTAGGAGTTGGGATGGAACCGGGGTCGTTTGCGTAGCAACCTGCGTGTTGTACCAAAGAAGCACGCATCTGCTTGAAAATACAGCGAAAATAACTTGGTCTTCTTGGAAATACAAGGAAAGTAACTTGCATCTTTGAAACGTAGGCGTGTATACACGCTTCCCAATGCAACATGTAATATTGCTGTAAATATGCGTTCTACAAGCGTACAATGTGATCAGGTGTCAGAGCATGTGATTATCATTATTTCATGGTTTAAAGCGGGCCACGCATTGGGAAAGGGACAAACCTAATGGCGCGTATTTACTTAAGACCGTGCATGCCAAGTTCAAAAAGATTTCACGCGTACAATTGCCTGTAGTAAGAAGCATGCTACCCATTACAGTGAATGCAGCTATATGCGAAAGCTTCACTGACACAAGCCATTTTAAACTGGGCGCGCACTGGGTACGGTGTAACGTTATCGCGTTCTATTCTTAAAGGCAAAGCTTAAGGATCCCCGCATTTTTTCCTGTTCTTTCGGCACAGCGGCGCCAGAACCGACATCAAGTGGGTCCCCGATAAGCACAACGGAGATAAATACCGACATTAGCAAGAGTACTACTGGTGTAGATCCACCGACGTTTTCATCACCGCCTACTCATCCCGTACCTCCAACAGTGACACGTCCCCTAACGCGTGCGCCTCCCCCACGCACACCTCCTCCTACGACAATGTCACCACCTGTTCCACCTCCTCTGCCTACTCGGGCTACCCGGCCCCCACTGCCTCCACCTCCTCCTACTACTCGGGCTACCCAGCGACCACTGCCTCCTGTTACCACACCACCTTCACCTCCTCCGCCTTCTCCGACTACCCGGTCGACAATGCCTCCTGCTACCACACCACCTCCACCTCCTCCGGCTACTCCGACTACCCGGTCCACACTGCCTCCTGCTACCACACAACCTCCTCCGCCTACTCCGACTACCCGGTTGACACTGCCTCCTATGCCCACGCCACCGCCTGTACGTCCGACGCCTCCACCGATTCCCCCACCGTCACCTGCACCTACACCCCCTACAACAACACTGCCTCCTGTTCCAACCACGTCTTCGCCGCCTCCTACTTTTCCCACTCCTAAGGCTACGACATCTACCTCTCCTCCTATCATTACCAGTGAGTGTATTTCTGTGGCTTTGCGTAGCTTTTCTTAGAAACGAGAATGAATGTATCACATGTATGCAAGTACGACATTAAACACCTCGAGCATCCGCAAAATAGTTCATAAGTGGCATAAACCGTTTGGTGACTTATATGCTATCTCCGCCTCAATAGTTCGCTTTCTGCGCTACATGTAATTGGAAAGTACACATTGGTGCTAACGTATCGCAGGTCAAGGTTGTTAAAATGGAAAGAAAGCAAGCAGCAGTTTGTTCAGACAATATGAAATAAAAGGAGGAGAACATCACACCATGAAAGCAGTGCACAGGTGGAGCCAGGTTACGGAAATCTAAGACACAGTAATAACTTTTTTACAACTTTTTGAGGGGGAGTTTGGACTTTCATTGAGCCCTCATGGTGAGGCCAGCCGGCAAATCGAGATATGGGTAGGAAAGAGGTGAGGCTTTGCGTGCAGAGAGAAGCAGTACTGTATAATGAAAAATAGTGCACAAAACTTTATTAGAAATCATGTTTGTCTTATGCCGAGAGAGCTTCTCTACAGTCGAGATAGGGACTTCGTAGCGGGGATAGGAAGTGGCAAGGAGAGCCGGGGAGGGGGGGGGGGGGACGTGTGACGTCGTGTTGGAGGGCGCATCGTGGTGCCCCATGAGCCGCATTCGGCCCATGGTCCGGTGGTTCCGGACTCCGACTTTTTACCCTGCACACCTGGTGAGAATCGAGCTCGATGCGTGATAAACAGATATTGCTTCGAGGCGAGAAAATTTCACACACACTGTCAATGAGTAGCAGACCGGCAAATGTGCGTTTACGCTCCTTACACTCAAACCCCAAAGCCGAGCGATACAGATCACTATGAGCGTCTGCGTTGCTAAGAAGTTGCATGCATTTCATGTTTAGTGGCATTAACATTGACAGACAAAAAATACACTGGACAAGCGTGCAGTCAGCGAAATATACTACAAGAGAGAATAAGGACCCCATCATGTTCATTGCAAGTAAGATATTTGAGCGGTGTGGAAGATGAGTAAGATTATTAATGTTTTTTTTTCATCCCCAGAGGTATACATACAGGAATGTTCTGCTTTGCCCGTTTGAGATATTTCACGAGTGAAGTTGTAGTATGTCCAGGGATCATCTCGTTTAGGTCTTTCCTCGCGTAAGCTTCCGTTCACTGCTATCATCCTATTCCTTCAAAACTTCTTTTGACAGCGATTATAAGAAAGATGCCTGGCTCGACAGAGTATTCTGCCGGTTAGTTACCTTGAACGTCTCAGACAATGATGACATGCCAGCTCATCGTAAAGTAACGCGGTAAATAGTCCTTGCTATCAAAGTTGTAGACGTTTATTACTAGGTTTCCTGAAATTTATTCATTACTATTCGACGCCATAACAATGTTTGAGTAGGTATCGGTTCATCTTGAGTTTATAGAGCGCACGAAAAACAGGGCTAAAGGAATAACTATACATATACGCAATTTGTAAATTATTCGGTTACTAGCTACAGATATATGTAAAATATTGAGGAATTTAGTTAATCCTTTTCTTTTTCTCGCGTCGTTTGATGAGACTTCGCATTCGTAGATAGCAATGAAGTTCAATGCGTCAGTCCGTTGAGGCTCGTCTATGCGGTGCATTCAGTAGCGTACATCATTTATCGCAGAGAACAGTGAACCATTGCACCTCTACACGACAAGATAGCATCATACTATTTAGCCGATTTTCAGGAACGATGCAACTTGGGACCTGACTTTGTCGTACACTTTCACTGTCCGCTGTCATGGTGTGAATAAAACTGTTGCTATTGTCGGAGCAAGTGCATATGTTGTGATCACGACTGAAAATTCTCAGGCAAAAGTCATATCAAACCTTTAAAACACTCCTGAAATGTGCTAAATATGAAGTATAATAACAAAGAAAGGCACCATGCACCCGGATATAGCTAATCTTGCCATCATTAAATTTGAAGGATGTGCACAGTGGGATCTGAAAGATGTCGTACCTAACAGTTCTTCAATCAGAAACTCTAAAGAAACGTTTTTGTAAGAGCTTGAGTCGGAGCTTTTAGAAGTCCTGAGAATGTCCATCTCAAAGGCAGGACATGCGTGTGTATGCTGCGATCACGATTACGTAACAGAGTACAAGCACAGACCCTTTATGCTAATCGGCGACTTCATCGTATACATTATGGACCGCGACTGGCTTCGCAATATATGGAGTATCGCTGCGCTCTGCAATGCACTTCATATGATTGGAAACAACAAACAACCATCCTAGAAACATGCATAAACCTTGTTTTTGCCATCTTTTGGTTAGGTGAACTCGAGAAACGGTTGGCTCTAATTTTCACAGACCACAAAGCAGTAACAAGTATTTGAAAATGTAATCCAGATCTCAAGGCTATATGGGAATTATAACGAGAAGAGCAAGATCGATGAGCAGTAAGATGAACCAGGCAAGTACATTTGTATATATATAAACTCTTTGTCACTCAGTTTACATTAGCAGTGGCAACGTGCGGGTTACGTATGGTGACGCACTGCTATACGACACCGAGTGCTTCGCCGCTAGTGATGAATCGCGTTAGTGAAGATAGGTGGTTTTTATCATGCCATCTAAGTGAAGCATACCTGTTTTGCATTTGTCCATCAGGTCACGCAATGGGCAAGACTCCGCTGTTTTGCACGTTTGGCGTCCACAAGCTGGACTACAAGTCGATCAACTTCAAACCCTGTGACTACGCCTTTATCCCCTTTTATGTTCGCGGTGGAGACACGTTCACTGACGACAGCAACGCGATCATCAAGGAGTTGATCAACGCGGCGAGCACCTCGACAAGGACGTCTTTTGCTATCAGCTTTCCGAACGAGCAAGTCGTTTGCCCTTTTACATTTCACACACTTCATACTGACCTAAATATTATAGCTAATTGGTGCAATAACTAGGAAACGTAACCGTATAATAAAAATGTAAGACAATGCACGTACAAGAACTAACTCGATTCATAACGCCTACCATCTGAACAACGTCCCCTTAGATTCCGTCTTGTCTTATAAATATCTTGGCGTGCACATCACAAATGACATAAGTTGGACAACTCATGTAGGGTACGTAATCAACAATGCTAATCGCATGCTCAGATACTTACGACCTAACTTCTCCAAAGCAGCCTCTTCCTTGAAACTAATACTCTATAAGTCTCTCATACGCCCTAAACTCGAGTATGCATCTGTCATGTGGGATCCCAGTCATGCTAACCTCATCAGCTCTCTTGAACTAGTACAAAATAACTTTGCTAGGTTCATCCTCTCTAACTACAACCACACTGCAAGTATAACTTCAATGAAAAATAACTGATCACTTATTTCATTGGCTGACCGCCGAAAAATTGCCCGTATCTCCCTGTTTCATAAAATTTCTTATCACCCGACACTTCATTGACCTCATACTCCGGCCTCTGTACATCTCAAACCGTGTTGATTGTCGCAATAAGGTAGGAATCCCATCATGTCACACTAAGACTTTTTTTTTGGTCATTTATTCCCCGCACATATCATGATTAGGACCACCTTCCCTCGAACGTCTCAGCCATCACTGACTTCAAACTTTTTCACGAAACATTAGCTAACATTGTATAACCAGGAAAATCTGTTACCTATACTTATTCCCTCTGTGCATTTTTATATTTTCTAAATAACGTTTTTTATATTCTGCAGAAATGTTGATGTTATCTAAGTCTTTTATTGTATTGTTTTATTTGTATATATTGCACTGTTTTATATGTATTTTTGTGTATTTACCCACTCCCCCTTCAATGCCCTTTGGCCCTAAGGCTAATATAAATAATAATAAAAATTTCCATAGACTATATATCTTACTGTAGGAGGTGTTGTCAGTGGCTATATTGATAACGAAGACCGATTGGACGATCAGGAACCTTTTAAGGTGTCTCGAAATGATCAAAAAGAAGTGATATAGACAATTTTTACGGTAACACATCAAACAGAACCATCATACTGGGTCAAAGAACTCGGACATGCGCTGCATCGGCATCCTGCATTTAATGACCGAGGTCATTGTTACGGTTAACGCCTACATCTTCAGTTCTATGCGCACGTTATCAATATATTCGCAAGCAGGGTTGCCAGATATTGCTACTTTGCAGCCATTTGGCTACTTTTTTAGGCGGTTGGCTAAATTTGAGCTACTTTTATGTTGCCTCAATTTTCGCCAGCTCATATACATCTCCATACGTAGCTCCCGCTTTCGATCGAGTATGTGGAAAATGGCATGGAAAATTCAATTTCACCCTTGCATGACACAAAAAGCACGTTGGTATACGCGTCAGGCGCATCGTGAAAAATGGTCTCCCAATGGCATGAGTTAGCACACGTAGGACTATTGAAGGGCATATTCTCCAACTGATTGGAAGTAAACATGGCATGACGTGGATTAACGCTTGTACTCATGTCTATTCACACGTATCCTAAAGCATATTTGTCCATGCATTGTTTCAATATTTATAGATAAGATACAAGAATTACATAGGGCGGTTACTCGACATCCTTACTCAATTTCTTTGCGGGCAGTTCTTCATCAAAATATATCTTACGGTGTCATACTTGCGTAGAAAAATGACCTGATTTGCGAGCACTCGAACTTAGTACTCGGAAGTACTATATCAAACGCAGGTAAGGGCACCAACTACATGAGATATTGGTGTTATACAGAACATTGGCATCCTGGTCGAAAAATATAATTTAGGCTAACGGACTCATGAGTTTGCTCGCTCGCATTCACTTGGGCTCAGTCCGAGTGTAGGATGTGATTTTAGGAGTGAGTTCGGGTGAGTAATATTTTAGTGCGTTTGAGTCGGCGTGAGCCCAAAGCACCAAATGTATTTCATGAGTGAGTCTAAGTGAGTTCCACTGGTTTTTATGACCTATGGTCACCACGCATGTCCTTAGGGGTTGGCGGCCCGGTCTTCGAGGCACCTCAATTGATACCGCGCAAATCACACCAGCTCGTGGCGTCGTTGAAGCGCCTCATTGGCGGCATTTCCAAACTAAGGACAGCCAAAAAGCGTGCATCAGGGAACGTTTAGAAAGGGGTACAATTGCCGTTTTACTTGCGACGTTACCACCCTACGCAACATTATAGATAGCTTGACGTCATAGTCGCAGCTCCATAATGAATTGGTTACATGGTGGCCTCGATGATGTAGAGCCAGTATAATTCCATCGTGCTTGACCTGCTTCAGGGTGAAAATTCTGCAGCCAAAATGCTACAGGCTTTCGTTCATCAATAATGAAATATGATAAAAGCTTTAACATCAACGTATGACGTCACAAACTTCGCGTTTGCCATACGGTTCATCAACAAGGTGGTTTGAGTGACGCCAGCGCATGACGTCACAAACCTTGCGTGTTCCATACGGTGCACAAGCATGGTGGTTTGAGTGACGTCAGAGAAATCTAACTATAAATTTCCAATTCTATTCGAGGAATGGAATGTCTGATAAAGCCCGAGCTCAGGGAGTTGTGCATAAACCAGTATGTGGCAACAAAAGGCTACTGACGATGTTCTTAGAGAGCCCCGCCGCGGTGGTCTAGTGGCTAAGGTACTCGGCCGCTGACCCGCGGGGCGCGGGTTCGAATCCCGGCTGGGGCGGCTGCATTTCCGATGGAGGCGGAAATGTTGTAGGCCCATGTGCTCAGATTTGGGTGCACGTTAAAGAACCCCAGGTGGTCTAAATTTCCGGAGCCCTCCACTACGGCGTCTCTCATAATCATATAGTGGTTTTGGGACGTTAAACCCCACATATCAATCAATGTTTTTAGAGAAACAGCTACGGCGAGAGATAGCTTCCAATGTAACTTGATTAAGCAAACAACTTTGCCTGCTTTCCCTCATCACATATTGGAAGGACTTCAATTTTTTTCTTGGAGGGGGGGGGGGGGGGGGAGGGGTGCAGACAAAAAGTAAGTGTACAGACTAACACGTTGCGAAGAACAAGCATGTGTTTTCGTTTGTGTTTAGTATATGCACCTGCGAATAGGGAGAATACTCCTATATTTAGAAGTAGTCGATGTGATGAAGTGTCCCTCTGAACTAAACCGTGGTTTTAAAATGCTAGACCAAACATATTATTATAAATGATTGAAACAGTAATGTAATTGCCAATGTGACTTAGTTTTAATCCTTTGAGAAAAACATTATCGGCGAAGTGTACCTCTAGAATGCGGTTTTCATATGTTATTTGTATGTGGCACAGGGTGCCTATACCATAGTGTTGACAAAAATGCGATTTAGTGTGAAATCGGTGAGAAATACCAACAGCGCTTTTCAGACGCTGTTCATTCACTTTCGCTGTTGGCGGCTATCTGATGAACTTCTACCGAGATCAAAACTACAAATAACAAACGTTTGAGGGAGGCTGGCCTGAGGTCCTCAATTAAATGGATGTATTATTATCATGAGGAGTGTCATACGCTGAAGCATTATACCCCATCGTTCCAAAGCACATGCAAGGTGAAAAAAAAAATTGTGCACCAGAATAATCAGTGTATTTGTATATCTTTATTGTTCTGCAATGCATACAGAGCCCAAAACTTGCTTATGCAGAACGAAAAATAAGACAGCTCGCTTAAGGCAATGACTATTGCACTGAGGTAATAACATCCTCAAAGTCTTCCTCGAATAAACGCAACATTTTGTCTCTGACGTTTATTACACGTGCACCTAGGAGGCGCTGTCACTTAAGTTTTTTTTTTCGGAAGTGTATGGAAGGAAAACACATTTCATGCGACCGTATATCTGATAGCTTACTTAACGAAAATGATCTAAAAAATGAACGTCATACCTTCTTCTACGCGTGTTCATGCATGAGATAGACACTGCGAGATACTAATATATAAAGCAGAGATATTCGTCGTGTTTAATGCTTACGATGGGAACGCGCCGATATCCGGAAATTTCAATTTTCAAATCCCTGCTATACGTTGCAGGAATCGCTCGGCTGTCATAGGCGATATCTCCAGCAGTGCTGGCAAGGCTAAGATCAAGGAGTACTGGACGTCGAAGAAAATCTACCACTACGCCGTCTTCGACATCGGTGTCAAGAAAAGCGAACTAAGCGAGGAAAAAATGATCATCGGAGAAGCGTTCGGCTTATTGAGAGTAAGAGACTTCGTGCGAGATGTTTTTACAACTAAGAAAACTAGAAACTAAAAATTGCCGTAATGATCCACAAAAAAGTGCGAACAATTATAGCATAATTGTTCGTGAATTTTAACGTCAAAAACCGAATAATTCTTACATCTTAAAATACGACGGATGCCATAGTGAAGGGCTCCAGAAATTTCGACCATCTGGGGCTCTTCAACGTGCATGTAAATCAAGGAACCCGATACTGTAACATTTCGGCACCATCGAAATGCAGCTGGCGCAGCCTCTATTTCATCTTGCGACCTTCGGCTCAACAGCTAGCGCTATACCCATTCGAAAATATTATGAAAATGTTCGTAAAATAACGAATCAACAATGGAATAGGCTAAGAACATCAAGATGATGTAATGCCGGGCTCTAACCATGCGGCTTGAATTTTGCGTCCAGTAGAATAGTAAGTTCTGCTAATTGGAATACTTGCATGGTTGCCGCAGCGTTATAGAGGAAGACGGAAAAGCAGCGTGTGCAGCACGAACGCTGTCTCACAACTGAAAGGCTTATTAAAAAAACCAATTGAAACAAACAAAGCCGATGCATAAGAAGAAAGTAAAAAGAAAGACATGTAAATTAAGCTGCACACGTGCACCTCCGCAATAAGTAACGTTTAATTTGATAATACATGGGCGAAACAAATATGCAAACTCATTGTCAGTTAAGGAAATCAACACATGGCTCATGCTTGCCTCTCCCATTATTTTGATGTAAAAAGCTTCGCTCAGCCCAACAGCGGTGGTCTAGCGGCTTAGGTATTCGGCTGCTGACCTGCAGGTCGCGGGACTGAATACCGGCTGCGGCAGCTGCATTTTCGATAGAGGCAGAAATTCTGTAGACCAGTGTGCTCAGATATGGGTGCACGTTAAGAAACATTAGGTGGCCAAGGTTTCCGGATTCCTCTACTACGGCATCTGTCATACTCACATGGTGGTTTAGGGACCTTAAGCACCGCCTATCAACCTTCAGGTGAACGTTAACGCGCCTGCCATTTTGTCCAGCGTAGTACGTGGACAGGCTTGATTGGCGGATCATGGAAGTGAGCTTTGGCTCAGCAGTGCGTGTAGTCATGATAATGATGATTATACTCTTGCCAACAGGGGACTGCCTACAAACTACAAGGAAGTTCCTTCGAAGGATAATATTGGGCTGGAGAAAATAAGGCAGGCATTCCAAATCGTACTGTTGTCCTTCAAGCGAAAAGGGCACAATAATTGCATGCAGTTTCTTGAAAGGTATGAAGTGAAACACATAAAAAAGGAACCCCAGTTTACCGGTCCCGTTAATTAGGGAGGCGATCACCGGGCTAATTCCAAGGGCCGAAGTATCGGCGCCTCGAACTGCACCACAAAAGCGCGGACAATTTAAAAGGGGTCCTATTCGGCGCGCCAGCGGACGCCGGCTGTGGCCCAAAAAACAAGTCAGAGCCGTGAGTTGATAAACAAAACAAAATTATATTTTCAAATACGGCAGATCAAGCGATAAAAAATTTGTTCACTCGACAATAGTTGAATACAATATGTCAACAATCAACGTACTACACAGTACGATCAGCTACACTCGAAACAACGGACTGAAACAACAATACGCACTACAATGCAATCACATCCATCGAGCAACCAAGACACTTAAAGACTAAAGAGTTCGAAACTTATTCAGTCCAAAGTCCTTGGAGCAAAGTCTGAATGATACTCTTCCAAAAATCACTCCCTTAAAGTCCAACGCTGTTGTCGATCCGCTTGCCCCAAAGTTTCTCTGCTAGGAAACCTCACGCCTTCTATTGGCCGCTCTCCAAGCACCAAACTTCGCCGGTAATACGTCGGCTTCCCACGCGCAGCCGTTGCAATGCGTGTTCGCTCGCTGGCGGTCGACACACTCTTCTGCTTGTAGCACGAGTCTTCACCCCTCAGGTGGAAATCCCCTTCTTCCTCTCCTTTGTCAGTGAGGACAAAAGGCTTCGCCCGCTCGGCGGAAAGACCCTATGCACAGTGGCGCGAAATTCCTTCTTCTCCTGCTCTCCCATCTCTGATGCTTGGTTAAATACCCTTCGCGCTATATTCCAGAAAATTCTCAACGTTTCCGTCGGCGCGATGCACAGCCAAGGCTGGGGAAAGAGCGAGACGTTTCGAGGGCCGTCCGCAACACGTGACGCCACTCTGCGTCACTACGCCCCTTTCCTTCGAGAACCTTCCAGGGCTCTCTCGGCCGCTGATGTGAGGAGGTTGGTCGGCCAAACCACGCTTCCGAGGGGGTTGACGGCACGCCCAGGGAGTCTTTGGATGCTTGTTTTTTTTCTTTATCGTCGACCTTGAGGCGCCTCTAAGCGCTTGGTATCGTTACTGTCGCTAGAACTCAGCGGCGCACTCTTTTTTGAGTGCTCGTTTGTGACCCTGCCCCCCACTTTAAGAATATTATCTCATAACATTCAAAACCACACAAACGAGTGCGAACAGTCACCACACAACAACAGTTCGTAACACAGACGGTTGCTCCTGGCGCGTCACAATCACAATAGAACCCTCAATACAATTGCATATTGTAATTCAATCTCACAACAGATGAAATATAACCACAGGTTCATGAGTACAACACTCCATTCACATTTCAAACAATACAAATGTACAAAGGTCTGTCTTTACAACAACGGTACAATCTTCTCGACCGCATCACGTCGCCGCAACAGATATTTTGTCTCGCTCGACGTACACTTGTGACACAGGATAACAACTACACAACACATTGAGCCTCAACACTACCAAACACACTCCGATTCGACCTCAGCACCTATCCTATGTACTTCGAGCGGCGCTTGCGCCCTTAATTGCGGTGCTCAATCGATCTCTTCTTATTTTTCCTCGTTCTGTTCCTGCGCGCCACCAGCTTGTTCACGTATTGACATTGGGCCTGGCTGGCCGACTGCGTCACCTTTTCACTCTGGGTCAATTGAGGTCGTGCCGACTGCATGACCTCAATCAGTCCAGCTGCACGGCACGTTATCTTGTTCAACACGATCATCTCCTGATTCGCTGTCTCTTGCACCCGGGCTTCACCTTGGGCTCGAGTGCAATCCTTCACGGGATTTTTCTCCACTGTATCTCGCTTTTTCTGTGCCGACAAGAACTCCATCTTTGGGTCTTCCCCCAAACGTTCGGGATCGCTCGGCCCTCGCGCACCGTCGATGTTTCCGATGATGAGGTCGTACAGGGGGTCGTCATACAGAGGGCAGTAACATTCCCGCAGAAGTAAGGGGTTTCAATCTCAATCTCTGCTTCAGGAAGCATCCGAACTGTACTGTCAATTAGGCAAACCGGTTTCGTTTTGCTTGTTGACTAACTTTCCCGTACCAAATTTCTTCACACGATAACAGTGCAACTACCGGTATCTCTTAACACCGTAACCTTCTTGCCCGCAACTTTTTCAGGCAGCGTTGGCATTCCCTTCGTAACACCGGTTGGCTGTTTTGCCATTACAGCACTGACAATAGGAAGTTTCTTTTCAATTTTCAACTCTACAAATCCGTCGGTGACGTCATCATCATCGGCTTTCGGTGCCACCTGCACACATGCTACTTGGTGAGTTTGACTCGCTCCGTTACGACATGCGTCTGTCTTGAGCCTGGTCTGACCACATTTGAAACATTTTACAACCGTGGGGCTCGTGAAGTTAGTTCGACAGCTGTAAGCGCGATGACCCACTCGGTTGCACAGAAAACATCGCGGAACGCTTTCCGGTGCACGCTTTTTTTCTTCGAGAGCCGATTTCTTCGAATCTTCCGGACACTCTTTCATGGCCTTGGCCAAATTCGTGCCACCTTGCGCTTCCAAGAATTGATCAGTCAATTCAGGCATGTCTTCGAGTGACTTAGCTCTCCTCTCTTTCAAGTACAGCGACAGGCTTGGGTGGCAACTGGTGAGCAATTGCTCTCTAATAAGGAGCTCTCTAAGCTTATCATACTCCTGTGCTGTGCCTGAAAGTTCGATCCATCTGTCAAAATAATGGCTAAGTCGGGCGGCGTCTTGCGTAGCCGTCTCACCATCATCTGGTTTTTCTGTCCGAAATTTGTCCCGGAAACCTTCCACAGTAAATCCAAATTGCTTCAGTAAAGCGGCTTTTTTCTTTTGGATAGTTGGCTGCCTCGGTCGGCGTCACCCTACCGTACACACTGAGCGCTTCGCCACTCAAGCAGGTACTCAAAGGAGTTGCCCATAGATGTTCCGGCCAATTCTTGCTTTTTGCAATCGTCTCAAATCTGTGAAGCTACGCGTCAATGTCTTTCTTCCTTACATCAAACGCTACGAGCAGCTTGCTTGGGTTCAAGCGGAAGTCATGATCTTCCCGTTCGCTGTCTTCAACTCTAGCTTTGACGGGAGTTTCACTTTGCTGTTGCAAATGGAGCCGCTTGAGTTCCATCTCGTGCTGCCGCTGCCGTCCCCTTTCAGCCATCTCCGCCTCTCTTTCTTCTTTCAGCTGCCGCTTCTTTGCCTCTCTTTTCTTCTTTCAGCTGTCGCTCCTTTCCCTCTCTTTTTTCTTTCACCCTCTCAGCTGCCAGCCTTTCTCTCTCCAGCTCCAGCTTCAATTACTGCTCTCTTTCTTCTTTGGCCCTCTCAGTTGCCAACCTCTCTCTGTCCAACTCAGCTGCTTTTTCTTCCTTGGCTCTCTCAGCTGCCAACCCCTCTCTCTCCACCGCCTCTTTCTCCTTCTGGCTCACCCACTTCCGTAGTTCGGCGCCTGAAAGACCCATCATCTCACCAAGAGCTACTAACTTCTACAGATCCACGGTGCCTCTCAAATAAAGTTCTAGCCGCGTGCACAAAATACCTGCCCACTTCGTTTATCGGAAAAATTCTCTGCCCACTCGTTAACGAGAACACTGAGCAACACACAAAAATTGTTCCGATAGGCCCTATGAACGACTCAAGGCTTTTTATCACTGCTTTGGACACACTGTGCACCAAAAGGGTCCTTGTCGCGGACGCCAGATGGTCACCGGTCCCGTTCAATAGGGAGGCGATCGCCTGGGCTAATTCCAAGGGCCGAAGTATCGGGCCCCCCGAACTGCACCACTGAAAGCGCGGACAATTTAGAAGTGATCCTATTTGGTGCGCCAGCGGATGCTGGCTGTGGCCCAAAGAACAAGTCAGAGCCTAGAGTTCATAAACAAAACTAAATTATATTCCATTGATCATGGAGTATAATTCAGTGAACATATTTGTGTATCGTTTGAGCTGCCATATTTGAGAAATTATATTCTCAAGTATGGCAGATCAAACGATACACAAAAATGTTCACTCAACAATAGTTGAATACGATACGTCAACAATCAAACAACGTACTACACAGTACGATCAGCTACATTCGAAACAACGGACTGAAACAACAATACGCACTACAATGCAATCACAATGCATCGAGCAACCAAGACACTTAAAGACTAAAGAGTTCGAAACTTATTCAGTGTCAAAATCCTTGAGAGCAGAGTCTGAATGATACTCTTTCCAAGAATCACTCCCTCAAAGTCCAGCGGCTGTGCCGATGCGCTTGCACCGAAGTTTCTATTCCAGGAAACCTCACGTCTTCAATTGGCCGCTGTCCAAGCACCAAACTTCGCCGGTAACACGTCGGCTTCCCACGCGCAGCTGTTGCAATGCGTCTTCGCTCGCTGGCGGTAGACACACTCTTCTGCTTGTAGCACGAGTCTTCACCCCTCAGGTGGAAATCCTCTTCTTCTCCTCCTTTGTCATCGAGGACAAAAGGCTTCGCCCACACGGCGGAAAGACCTGATGCACACTGGCGCGAAATTCCTTCTTCTCCTGATCTTCTATCTCTGCTGCTCGGCTAAATACCCTTCGCGCTAGATTTCCGAAAATTCTCACCGTTTCCGTCGGCGCGATGCACAACCAAGGATGGGGAAAGAGCGAGACGTTTCGAGGGCCGTCCGCGACACGTGATGCCTCTCCGCATTACCACGCCTCTTTCCTTCGAGAACCTTCCAGGGTTTGCTCAGTCCGCCGATGTGAGGACCCAGAAACTGTTCAAGGAATATGCAGCGCTAAGGGTACGGAAAAGGTAGGTGTGCCATTGAGAAATTAGAAAAGAGCAGAGTGGGTCAGAGAAGAAACATGGGAAGCCAATATCCTAGTTTGCATTAAAGGGGCCCTGCAGCACTTCAGATGCGAAGCAGCAATTATCGACTCATCCTCCTCGTGAGATGCCATGCCATCCACTCTAGTTACCGCTCCTCCCGCTAGAGGTGCTCTTAAAGAATTCTCTTGAAGATTCCTGCTACAAGGTGCTGGTCCACGTGCCTAAAGCGAGGCTGCGTGTGGTGTCACTCAATGGGAGCGCATCGGTAGGAGCTATAAACAGTAGTCTGTCCCATCCGGGCTCTCTTCGAAATTTGGATGAAGGTGTGCTCTATGGGGAAGAATAATAAACAATAAGTATTTTTCAAGCCCTTAAACAGAGGAACCCCTTCCCCAAAATCCTAATAATTGTTGGATTTTCTTGTCCCAAAACAACGACATCTTATGAGGAATGTTGTAGTGGCAGGGCTCCGGAAAATTTAGCCTTGCGGGGTTTCTCAGTCTGCACCTGAATCTAAGTGCACGGGCCTAAAGCAGTTTCCCCCTCTATCGCAAATGCAACCATCGCAGCTAGAATTCGATCCCGCGACCTGCGGTTGAGCAGCCGCGTTCCTCAGTCGCTAGATCACCACGGCGGGTCTGAAATTAAAAATAACGAATCCTGTGTACGAACGTGCTATCAGGGTTCTCCTACGGGGAGATGTGTGTAATTCAGCATGGTCGCAAAGCTCAGCCATTCGGTAGTCGAGGCTCCAAAGAGCACAGTGAGCGAAATATCAAGGCACAACACGTCGGCGGGAATTTACGACTGATACTCAATGACAGCCAGAACTAGTCCTTTTCACATTTGATGTCGCGTACCCAAGTTCACGGTCACTGGTTGATTTGGGCAGTCGCGAGCTGCAGAGTTGCTTTGATCACCTTGAGATACCGCCACATTACCACGATGTTAAGGCTGAATGAGCAAATAGGGAGCCTTCATGTGCGCACATGAAGGCTTTCTAACGTGTGTGCTCACGATCAGACTGAAAAGTAAGCCTCGCGTTTATAGAAAAAGAGAGAGTACTCGAGGTCACGACGCACGCGTAACGTAGCGTGTTTCTGCTATGCAAATCCTCTCTGCTTAGCTTCCAACGGTCCCCCCCCACTGTAGCATACCGGTTAAGGTACTAGGCTGCTGACCCGCAGGTCGTGGTTTGACACCGGCCGCAGAGGTCACACTTCGAAGAGACGAAATGCTAGAAGTCCATGCATTGTGTGATGTCAGTGCACGTTGATGGTCAAGAGTTCTGGAGCCTTCCACTACGACGTATCTTATAATCATATCTCAGTTTTGGGACATAAATCCCCAGATATTATTAAATTAGCTGCCCCGCCTCAGTGGTCCAGTTGCTAAGGTAATCGGCTGCTGACCCGCAGGTTGCGGGTTCGAATCCCGGCTGCAGCAGCTGCATTTCCGATGGAGGCGGAAGTGTTGTAGGCCCGTGAGCTCAGATTCGGGTGCACGTTAAAGAACCCCAGGTAGTCGAAATTTCCGGAGCCGTCTACGGCGTCTCTCAGAAACGTATGGTGGTATTGGGACGTTAAACCTCACATATCAATAATGAATCTCTATTAAATCAGCTGCCAGCGCGCTCGTCTGGACTGGAGGAAAGAGAAAGCATTTACAGCGTGCGACAGATCTCCAACTTCGCTCATGCTTGACAAATTCTAGAGAAAAAAATTGCGGCATTTGATTCGGGACAGAAGAACGTTATTCAATGAAGCTTTTCGGCGGAATGTTGAAATAGGACCGCAGGGCCCCTTTTCAACTATCCGTCATCACTTTGCACCCGTTTGTGCTCTCTTCTTTGTCCCGGCGTACCTGCGCGAACATTTCAAAACAACAATGGCTATAAAATCACAATGTGTTGACACCGCCCTATATGACTTGATGATGACTCAACAGGTCGCAGAATTTGTGACGTCATCGCATGACATCGTGGCTTGGTCAAGCCCCAGCCAAAAGTAGTTGCTTGGTGCCTCCGTGATCGTCAGAGGAGGTTGAGGGCTTCGATACCTCAACCGCATTACTGTGACACTGCTACCAGGAAGTCGAGTATGTCATCCTGGACGTGATTGGGAACAAGGAGCGCACTACACTCGCCTCGTCATTGTCATGCTGCTGTCGGTGTGTTTGGCAACTCTTCCGTGGTGTCCGTCTCAATGACACAAATTGCGGTTAACTTGAGAAGCTGATTTTGAATAAATTTTAAAGGAGCTAGATCACTAATTTGTTCAATTCGAGAGACAAAATCAACTCTTTTATTTTCTCACACAGGCATTCAGGAGGCTGCAGGTGGATCTGGAAAAAAGCAATCCGATACAGCAGCCCAATCGCGGCTTTCTCGTTGCGAGCTATTATATATGGCCGAAGGCTGACGATACCCCACCTGCGGTATTTACAGAAAACATTCAGTGAGTATTGAAATGCACGCACTTCGGAATTTAGTTACCATCAGTCCAGTGGACGTGGATGCGTTGACGGGGCTGGTTAACGTCATTTCTGAAACGGGGTGATAGAGGAGCCGCCGTAATCCGACTGAGCATAGCTGTTATGCATGCGTCGGTTAATATGGAGAGCTTTAGCACAATGTACCCAAAGCTTTGCGCAATTACCTTTATTTCGGCCATCGTACATGCCCCATGTATTAACTACTCTTCGGAGTAGCTTATCAACCTCTATTTATTTGAAAACGGCGCACGTACTCATGATTACCCTTTAAGCTTCTAGGACAGCATCAATCTCATAAAGACCCCAGCAGTTCTCCACTGTAGAGCATTGCTTATGGAGCTGGGCTGCATTCACAAAAGCTGCTGGTTCGATACCAGTCGCGGTGGGTGCGTTTCGATGGTGGCGAAGTGGCAGAGCCCCGTGTACAATATATTGACCTATATGTCAGTTCAGGTTAAAGAACTCCAGGTGGTCGAAGTTACCAGAGCCCTCCACTACGGCGTCTCTCATGATCATATGTAGACTCTGTGAATAACAAACTGAGCACGGGTAGTGAGGCACTTCTCAAAATAAGTGTGTCATCGTAGTAATCATGATTTGGAAGCTTGCGCAAGCTTCATTCCACCAGTACTGGCAATGCATATAGACTGTCGCACTGCCAGGCCAAGGAGATTTCAGAAGCGTCCTCTCGAGGTGGGTCAGTATGGCAGCAGTACGCAATCGCATCCTTGTTTGGCTGTGCTAGCCTCCGTATCAACGCGTTAGCGAGAAATGGGCGCTACGACTTTGTATGTTTTCTGAATCAGTGAACAAATTGGGCACTACGTGACAGGATAAACCCAGATCACTCGTTTGAGGTGTGCCCTTCTTCGCGAAGAACAGGTGGAAACTAGCGCTTTCAATGATAGTCCTCAGAGTACACATATCAGTTACGTGATGTTTTCTGCAGCCTTCAAGGTTAGTTAATTGTCATCACCTGAGCTTTTGGTTAAAATTCATCCTGTTTTACTTGCGCACAACATTCGTCAGTGCTTCTGTAGTGCAAAAATCTCGAGAAATTGCACGCGGGAAGTCGGGTTTAGCCGTTATTTGCCCTTCAATAAGAACTGAACAATCACAAATAGATCAGCACTGCGCCGCTTCTTTTGGTAGGTTCTTCGATAAATGGCAGCCCACTGCAAGCGATTTGCGTGTTCACCAGTTTGAAAGCAAAATCAGCGAAACGTATACTTCGCACCCTGATAATATGGTGACGCGATGTAATCAAGACTGTTCGACGGAGAAACCTCTTGAAATACTTCAATATACGTGATGTTGAAAAGAAATCATATTTGACGACGAGGATTTTACATTGCACATAGAAGGCTGTAAAAGCACAGATAGCGCAAGTGATGACGAAGGATAAGCGGCTAACTCATGAGCAGACAGTTCACGTTGCCTCGTACATTATTGTTTTTACACGTATAAAATCCTTGAGCGAAATCAAAATAAAAGCATAGTTTTTCTCGAGAATTGCATGCAAGGCAGTTATTGGGGATAATATAGAGCGCAACGTCGAATAATTCGTCGTTGCGAAAAACATTTATGTGCATTCCCTTCGATATTGATGTTTCGATTGTTCTGGTCGAATCTACACACCAGAGTACAGTGTGCGACTAGCTCGCGGCTAGTCTAAGCAAGGCTGACACAAATGCTACTGATTGGGGTGTTAAATACTTTTATTTCATTAATTTCATTGATTGATATGCGGGGTTTAACATCCCCAAACCATCATACGTTCATTAGAGACGCCTTAGCGAAAAGCTACGGCAATTCCGACCACCTGGGGTTCTGAAGAAAACATGTTAAGCGAAAATATTTTAAAAAGTCATTTTCTTCTTTTTTCGTTATTTCTCATCTGCATGGGGCCTCTTCTGAACCAGAACTGGTAGTATATTTGTGTTAGTGCGACGATTGTCTCTGTGAAAATGTCATACTCCAAAACTTGTGTGGCAGCCTGGCAGGCCCCCATACTAACGTAGCAAGGGATTCCTTACAATTAAAGCATCATAGCAATACGGAGAAGTTACAGTATGCAAGATGGAGTGAATTTTGAACATTCAGAAAAGAATAGGGCCCAGAACTGCTAAAACTAATGAAAGCAGAGGCAACAAGCTTTCTATCGGGAAATCTATTTCTGGTCGGCGACGTCTTAGTTGTGTCATCATTCGCAGGCACCAAAAGTATTATCGTTGGGCCATTAAAAAAAAGTAAAGCCAACTTGGTGGGCATGCGAAAAGCGGTCTGGTTCACATATTTTTACGTGAAATCAAAAACACCAACCAAATCAAGAGCCTTTGCAAGAAAACTTCGATACTTTCTGTATTTCGACAAAGCGCAGCTGAATGGTGAACGATCGGTTCATAAAGAACACCTTCCAGCATCTGTTGTTGAGGCTGTTAAGTCAATTATTTGGAACTACAGCTCATCAAAACTTACTTGCTAGATGTCTCCGTGAAAACTCAAAAGCATAACGAGGCGTTGGATTCTATCTTGCTAGGAAGCGCAGCCACTATTACAAAGAACACACAACATAAGCGCTTGTGTTGTGTGTTCTTTGTAATAGTGGCTGCGCTTCCTAGCAAGATGGATCCTTACCAACTGGCCCGATACAATTGTTTGTTGGATTCTAGTGTGTGAGCGCGCCCCGAAAAAATGTTTTCCTCAAGCTCCAAACACTGTAAATATGTACTCTTGATGATGTGTTCACTTTCAATGCTAGCAATATAACCAACGTGAATGTACTGCACTATCATAAAATTTTGCCAGGGCACTGCACCGCACAGCGCCTACGCATCCTCGAACTGCAACGACAGTACTTTGCTGACGCGTCTGCATAGCAGGCGACAAATGAGGCACGCCCGGCGAGACGTATAAACACACACATACACATAAAAAAGGCGTTGGTGATAAGTTTCTGGCTGATGCTTATTGAAAAAGTTCGTTGATTTGCTGTTATCTTGTTGTAATTAGAAATAATTGAGATTTTGAACCTTGAGTGCGATTATCTCAAAATGCCATTTTTTGTACACATGCTTCTTTTGCTTCGCAATCACAGTAAGTTTTGGCCAGCATTTAGATAACATAATAGGAAATACGCGAAAGCTGAGTTATTGTCGTGTGAGGAAGTGCTGTTCTGCAACAGGACATCTAATGGCTATTATGGAGTGATGATTAGGCACCTGAAGTAAAAAAAAAGTTACAGAAAGCGAGCATTACAACTTTCAGTGCTAAATCTACTTCGGTATATAGAGGAACGACTCATTATTACATTGATAGTAACATATTTATTGTATCGTTTATAGTTGTGGATAAAAGTTTACATAAACTTCGCCTAAAAGACCTGGCGGGTATAGAGCTTACCCTGTTCCCTTTACCTGCACCCAAATCTGAGCACGCGGGCCTAAATTGTTTTCGCCTCCGGCCTACAGCCGGCATTCGATCCCGTGATTTGTGGGTCAGCAGCGGATTACCTTAGCCGCTAGGCCACTGTGGTGGGGCCTTGCATTTTGTTGAAGGAGTAACTGTGGGCTTCTCACTGTGCAAGTGATGACGACGCCGTGATATGTTTGAAAGCCATCAACACGTGAAACATTTGGTCCTAGGCATTGGTGATGGCGCTACTCGCTAGCGACCGATCACTGCTGCAAAGACGTCAGTCATGCTCGGATCAAATACCCTTCAGTTCATACGTCAGTTCTAGTGCATGTATTTTTTTTTTTGTAGCAGACGCAGAATTTCATAGAGCATCGTTCATGCAGGGTAATGGGACTGAAGCATAACCTTTCACACTGGGGCGGAAAATAATTGGGTGGCGAGCACATAGCACTTTTTATTTTTGGGGAAAAGAACTATGGGCTCACATCCATTTTAGTGGAGCTCATGAGTTCACCTGTGAAAGTGGCATGGGCAGTATATTCCCGCAAGTATACTGACTAGTCGATCATACCATCGACTATAGGCGGCGCAACGGCAGGTCAAAATAGCGGACGAGACGAGGATGATGCCATAGAGTTTCTCACAATCAAACCTAGAGGAAAATCTGGCGCTAGTGAGCTGTTCGATGCAAGGGAATGACGGGATATGTGAGCTTCCAACTTGCCTCGGATTTGTATACCTCAAAAAACGTGTCTGGCTTCACGTTAAAATGACTGATTTTTTTTTACTAAACGAGCACGTAATCAACTAATTATTTTTGGTCATTGCACAGAAACGTATTTTGTTTAAGCCTTCTAGGTTGATGTCAGAAGTAACCAACGGCCGCTAAACTTGGCAGGCAGACGACAAGGCGAGCGTTCTTTCCACTTTTCCTTCGCCGTTTGGTTGTGCCGTCAAGGTGGCTGGACTTTTATTTTAGAATATAACAGGCGCGAAGGATATCCGCCTATAAACGCTTTGTTTTAGATACGCTTTATTTACGCAATCGTATTCGCTTTTGAGCCGAAGCCTCGCTCAACACCAGCCAGCACAAGCCTCGCAGACACATATACCGTCATTCCCAGCGCTCCAACATCGTCCCTGAAGCAATTCGCATAGACGGTGGCGCCACACTTCCTTCTAGGTATTTGTGAGAAACTCTATGAGTGAAGCGATCTCGCAAGCATGCGCATCTGGACTAGCAAAGGACGTCAGGCCCTCTAGCATCGCCGCACGCAGACTTCCTCTCGCTAAAGGGACGCTGACCACGTGTTTGAAGGCAAAGCATTCGCCCCATCATTTGCGTTGCAGATTGTTATCACCTTGTGCGAGCTTCGGAAGTGGGCCATGTGGCGCCACCTGTGTCGCTGGAATTACCGAATAGTCTCAAACGACGCTGTGGTTCAGTTATTTATGTGTCTGTTTCTGGAGGCGCTCACAGTGTTGATGAGGATGTCGGTACATTGCAGGAAATTCCCTCTGGACGCTGTCATCATATTGACGCATATGACGTTTGACGAATTCGAGGCGAAGCTACCGTGTGCCATCTCAGCAGCAGCGCCTTATAAACTTCTCGACGTAGTAAACATTTTGGACATGGTGAGTCTGCGGCGCGTTCGTTTTGCTGTTATATGTAATTAAACCGACAGTGTAGGCATTGTTACGATTTTGACTGGTCCGTATCAAAATGTTTTGCATTCTGTCACCGAATGTGAGAACTAACAAACAATTCGCCGCGAGGGCCTCCACCAGAAAGGCCAGCGCTGCGACCGTTTTGACGTCACAGGATGCGTGCACTCGCCTTGCTGCTTATTAGTTTTGATACTACAGCTTTGCTTTCGCGACACCACTTCAATCGTACCCCATGGCTGCACCTGTTTTTAGACACGAATTTACGATGCAAATGAAACACTAGAGTGCCACCGGGGACACCAATTCACAGTTTGCTTGCCCATATTATCAGGTCTTACCGCTTTTTTAAGCCCTGAGCTTCAAAACAAAAAGAAACACGCGCGGTGTCAACAGCAAAAGCACAGGAAAGGCGGTGTTCTAGCAGACAACAAAACCCGGCATCATATGAGTGACGTCATCACGTAGGTGGCGCCACGGTATGTCATCGAGGCCAATAATGTCAAGGAATGTATAGGAGACGTTATGTCGTTATCTTTTTCGTCTAGTGTTCTTTCTTCCCATTTACATTACTTTATCATTACATTGCATTTTATTATCTTCTGTACTCTCCGAAACATTATAAACTGTAAGTTATCATTGTTGTTGTATCTAACAAAGAAAAACAAGGCCTTCAAACTTCAAGTTTTCTTCGTGTAGAGGGATGGTGTCGTTCTGACAGACGTAGTGCTTTTAGATAGTACGCGATTGATTATTGCTCAGCTACCAGCTCGTGATAAATTCAGAAGCTACGTGTCACCAACGGGCAGACGGAAGAGTGTTCCGCACTCACCGTGATGGCCACTGGTGGCGCTGATCGACGCTCTCACGTTTAAATGCCCAAGTGTACCCCATGAAGGGGATGGAGGGATGGCCGCCATCGTAGCTCAGTGGTAGGGCCTCGGCTGTGTCACTCGAAGCTCACAGGCTCGGTCCCTGACCCCGGCAAGTAATCTTTCCGTTCGATGTTTCTGTCTTGAAATTTACACAACATTTACCACTAATAACATTCCCTATTCTTTCCTTGGCAATACTTTCGGTTAAGTATTAAATTATTCTGCCCAACAAAGAAAAAAAAAACGAGCCCTTCGAAATTCCTCGTCTTTCAGTGACTTTTGTGTGAACCTGTACTCCACAAACAACACTGAACCAACTGAGTGCAGAGCCAGTCAGTCCGAGAAGTATGGTATTTTCGTTGCTATATCCACGATATGTTTACATTGTACATGTGTCATTTAACTCGCTAACAATATTAGGAAGAGTTCGAGGTTGCTAATTATTGTTCTGCGATTGCGTTCGTTTTAATTAGGAAGGAAGATAAAATTGTGCTCGATTGTCCAGTGTAAACAGCTAGAAGCAGATGTATTTCGTAAGTAATTAGCATTGCTTTCCCGTTTTCATTTCAGTATATTGTACGGTGTATTGAGGTACTTAGTAACACAAGCTAGTCAAAATTTCCGGAGTTCTCCGTTACGGTGTCTCTCATAATCATGATATTTTTGGGACGTTAAGGCCCAATTATTTTTATTATATTATTTACCTAGTTATCGTTCAGTGTACTGAATGACTGACCTTGAAACTTGCACTGGTAAAAAAATCCAATGAAAAACAAAGTTCGTGGTTCACAAATTTTGAAAAAGCACTCCGATCCGGGAATTCATACATACACACCAAAATCCCGTCGTTTTCTCGGAGTTCTATCGCCTGTAGTCTTTACACTTGAAAATCGCCTTTCAGAAAAATGCAGGCCTTATCGAAATGGTTTCGCTGTTCGAAAAAAACACTTTCAGCGTTGTTTTCTGACAAAGGACTCTACTACACTTGAGGCGAACTACAATACGGTAATCTCCTCGGACACACTTTTATCAAATTTCAGTAAGGCTTCTTTATGTATTCTTTTATCATTCCGATTGAAACTAGAAATGGCGGTCAAGTTGCTTCGCTTATATTGCTTCAATAACATTGCTTAGTGTAAATAACATGATTGTGTACCAAGACAGCTAGATATAACCATTATAGCCCAAGAGAAATATCAATTTTGTCGCATAAACTTGCATAATAGTAAGTCATATTGAACGGTGGCTTTGGTTTAGTACTTGGGGTCCTACACTCTGGGTCATACATCAGATGCAACGCTCCGGAAGCTATGCTAGGAGTGCGGCCTCCGAGATGTGTGAGTGCGTGTGCGCACTCCTCGCCCTTAGCTTTTGTCGTTGTAATGATCGTGCGAGCCGATCATGAGCTCGACGCGCTGCAAATGCAACATCAAAAAGCGAAAACAAAAGCTTGCAGCCCAAGCACGCCGTAAAGATGGCTGGCCAGTGAAGCCGAAACTTGCTGCCACAGACGGTTGCACATCGCAGTCGATGTCACTCGAAAAACTCCCGCTGAAGACTGATACCGGCCCCAGCATACGCGTTTTTTGTCATTGCCATGTTGACGCTGCTCTGCCTACAACGCCGCTTCCGCGGGTCGCCATTGTCGTTTGCATTCGGTTAGGCACGCTGCTGGATCCTCAGTGCGCAGTACCTGCTTGCGTCTCGCCACACGGGTTTCTTCTTGTGCCCGAACGGCTGCATTGGCCTGGCGAACATGAATTCTCTCGCGGATAAGCTTTTGAAAGTTGTCTCGAGTTGGGCGTCCCACAATCTATGCCCTCCTCATGTGAAAGTTGTAATCTGAACCTTCCTGCTTCGATGAAATCTTCCCCCGCCCCATAGCCCGTCACGTCATGTTTGTTTACATCCCTCCTTGGCCTGTAGATCTGCTTGACGACTTTCCTTGGTTGATAGGCGACGCACCCACGCGCTAACAGAGCGGGGGTCAAATTAGCTCATTTTCCATCATCCCTTCTTTTCTCCTCTCACATTCCTTTCTCTCCCACTCCCTCTCGATGTGTAACGCTACGTTGCGATTGCTGTGAGGCGACTTCGATGAGAAACGGTGCTGCATTTTAAAGACAATAGTCTTTCTTGGGGACCTTCGACGCAAAAATTTTGGTTTGTCTCTCTGTACATTTGTCTGTTTGTCAACTCTTAACGGCATCGGGTACTTGAAACGGCCGACTCCGTCCGCAGCGCCCACCTATGTTGCTCAGGATTGAGCGTTCATGCTTGTGCAGTTGTCAATTAAAAAGCAATTATTGCGCATGTTTGGGGCACCATAACAACACGCATATGTTCTGTATGCGAACCTTTTACTGGAAAAGGCATACATAAATAATTTTAAGAACCGTAGCGCTTATCACGGTGCGCTGATCATGCAACGCTTGCACGGAAACACGAGTGTTTCCAACGCTTTGCTAAAAAGAGACGGTGGTGGCACCTACCTGTCGCCTTACGTTCTACACTTCCACTTCTGAGATGGGTGCGCACATCCGTCTCGGAGCCACGCAATTTGTTTTATATAAAAAAAAACTGCCAGATGGCACTTATGTCTCACGTGGGACGTGACTTGATGCGCTTGTTCGCCTCCACTACACGCTCGAGGCACTTGACGCAGCGCCTCCAGAATACTATTCACCGACTTTCTATTTTCACGCGCGGAACATCTAATAAATGTCTTGTTCCCTCTCTCCACACGCAAGACTACCGTCTTTCGACGAAGTTTGCAGATTACATGCAGATACAGGGCCTATTTTTTTTTACTCCTTTCTTCTCTCTTTCAACGCCGCTCCATCGACACTACTGCACGCGGGCTTGGCGGCACGACGTCACAGACGATGCTCCCGATAGAGCTCGTGCTTGTGTGCGACGTAGAGAACGACGTAACTGGTGAAATAGCCAATACAAGCGTTGATCGTTTCTCCTGGCGAACGGTTTCCTGCTTCACGTAGCGGAAGAGTCGGCCCACGTTTGAGGCGATTAGGGCCGAAATGCATCAAGCTGATGCGCCTGGTGCTGCACGGCGGATCATGTGGGGTGAGTGGCGTGCTTTGCAGGCAAACAGAAAATTTGAAGAACGGACAGTATTGGTGTACGAAACCGTACTATATATAATCATGCTTATGTACTGCACAGTGACAATACGGTCGCAATTCGGAAATGTAGCTAGCAAGCAAAAAAAAAAATACTGCTCTTTCAACGCCGCTTTTGGACTTAGCAGTCCTAGCCAACCCGCAAATATCTACATCACTCTTGCTCCTCGAATGACGCCCAACAAAATGTTCATCAGTTACTCGAGAGGCGTTTTATCGGTTAGCTAAAATGGGAGGGGTGCTTCAGAGGTGTCATGACCTCAAGCCGAGGGCAACACACAAAAGCGTCTTGGGCCGCAAGTTGCCGAGCCCTGGCCTACAGCATTCGTTGTAAAAAAAAATGCTATGCAGTTCATAAAAACTCGCCGACAACCCTGTAACAGAGTGCGTTTATATCTGAGGCCCAAAGTGCCTTCATTTATTACTCAGTCTCAAAACAAAAAAGTGGTAAAATCGTCGGACTATTTCTTGGCGCGCACGTATCTATCGAAATATTGGTAGCCATCTACAGTATATATATATATATATATATATATATATATATATATATATATATATATATATATATATATATATATATATATATATATATATATATTATATATATATATATAATATATATATTCGTGCTCACGGCTGGTTATTTTTTCACCCACTTTTCTTTATTCTTATTTACATTCAACTGGTTCTACTAACTTCCCCTGTACGTCCCTTGGCATTACTGTCTGTTAGATCTCATTATTATTGTGTCGAAAACACGAAAAAACGAGCCCTTAGGTATACACTTCTTTCTTATATATATATATATATATTATATATATATATATATATATATATATATATATATATATATATATATTGTCACGCGCGTATATGAAATGTGTATTGATCCACTAAGGTGTTCGCCTCAAAAGCTTAACAACGCTTGGCACACAGCACACCGCAGTGCTTGAAAAGCTTTACGATTATCTGGAATCATTCTGTTAAAACTGCGCGCTGGATGCGAATAAACTCATATAATTATTATACAGCTCATGCGACAGCCATCAACAACGTTGGAACGTTCGATGACTCCTTTATAAAAGACGACGCAATGCGCTGATGATTGGATTACTTGACGGTCAAACACTGTTCATGCCGCCGTCAGCTTAGAGCATGAATCACTTACAGGTTGTGTTTCTCGCATTTTGGGCACAAGCTCGCCCAAATAAAAGATTCATTCCTGGAGGAGGAGGAGAAACTTTATTCAGAAAAAAAAATTTAAATGCAGGCAGTTTGGTCGGGCCCTCAGTCCAGGGCTCCGCTGGCACGAGCGGCTCGCTGGACCTGGTCAAGCAAAGCTATTTGGCTCTGCTTGTCCTCGTCCGCAAGCCATGCCTCCACTGCCTGTGAAACATGTGTGGTTGCTTCGTGATGTGTGGGCTGTCGATGTGTGTGGGCCTCTGGGTGCACTCCCATGTTATGTGGCTGAGTGTTGGTACTTGTGAACACCACGGACAGGTGTCTTTATATCTTGCGGGATATATTCTACTTAGATGGTACAAATTGGGAAAGCTATTGGTTTGTATGCGTCTCCAATCCCTGCTTTGCTGGCTATCCAAGTCCTTATGTGGAAGCCCATATTCCTTTCGTTGCTTCCTTTGTTGGAGGAGGATGTCACGCGAATTGGAAAGAGGTTCAACGTCGTGGCCTGCCGTCGCTCGGTTGGTGATGCCTCGAGCTATACGGTCTGCCATGACGTTCCCCTCCAAACCTTCGTGAGCAGGACGACATATAATGTGATGGTCTCCTGTTATGGGTTTATTTAAAAATTTATACGCTATTTTAGGTAGCGTTCCTCGGAGAAACATTCGGCATGCCGCCTGTGAATCGGAAAGCACAACCACTGATTCTCCCCTGATTTCTGCGTTGGATATGGCTATGGCTATTGCTGCCGCCTCTGCCACTCGTGTGAAACAAGTTTCGACCGACGCCATTGTGGTGTGATTTTGTGCTACAATTGCCACTACATGTGACCCTCTGCTCGCTTTACTTACGTCTGTAAAGACGGCTTCTGAGCTATTCTGAAATGCTTTGCGTAAGGAGTCTGCTCTCGTTTTCCTCCTTCCTGCGTGATACGTCGGATGCATATTTCTGGGAATAGGCGCCACAGTTAAATGTGTGCGTTTTTCCGCATCTATTAGCACCGTTTCCTCGTCACAATATAGAGGTCGCAATGTATATCCCATTTTTTCCAGGATTCTTCTCCCATGATAGCTTGAATTGAGCCTTTCCTTTTGAGATAAAAGCACCGCATTCGCATACTCCTCAAAGGTATTGTAAATGCCCAATTTCTCTGCCCTCTCGGTTTTGGCATTTTCCGGAATCCCCAATGCTGCTTTGAATGCTTTCCTTATTATTGTGTTTATTTGCTTTGTCTCCTGGTTTGTCATTGTCTGGTACGGCAGCGCGTACGTAACTCGGCTGATCACAAATGCATGAACGAGTGCAATGGTTTCTTTCTCCTCTAGTCCCATTTCGCTATTTGCTATCCGCCTGATCATCCGGGCCACATTCGCTGTGGTTCCCCGTAGCCTTTGTAGTGTGTGTGACGTTCCCGAATTTCCTTGTATCCACATGCCAAGCACGCGTATTACATCTGCCTCCCTGATTTGTCTCCCATCCAGCAGTACTGCTACTGGTATTAAGTCATTTTTCTTTGCGTATCTTGCCCTAATTCTAACCATTTCAGTTTTTTCCGGCGAGCATTGCATTCCTGCAGCTGTCACGAAAGCTTGTATTTTATCTACTGCCTACTGCCTCCTGGAGGGCGTTTTCTTTGTCCGCATAAGAGCCACCCTTTGTCCATAAGGTGACATCGTCTGCGTAAAGAGCTGTTCCTAGACCTTTTATATTTTCCAGCTCACATGCGAGCTTTCTCAGGCCGATATTAAATACTATCGGGGATAGCATGGCCCCCTGGGGGGTGCCTCTATTTGGGTAGTCGAAGGTTTCAGATCTAACCGAGCCTAAAGAAATGGTAGCTTTCCTGCTTGTCAGAAATGACCGGACATACTCATATATTCGTTGGCCGCAGTTAATCGATTCGAGGCCTTCTATTATCACCTTGTGTGATATTGTATCGAATGCTTTCTTGATATCTAGTGCTAGTACGAATTCGTCGCTTGAACCTCTGTTTGGGTTCATGACGTCATTTTGCAACAGCAGGAAAACATCCTGGGCCGATACATGTGGTCGGAAACCGAACATATTCACCGGTAGCAGACCCTCTCTCTCTCTACATAGTCTGCCAATCTAGTCAATATTGTTTTTTCAAAAAGCTTACCCAAGCATGAGGTAAGGGAGATTGGTCGGAGGTTCTTAATATCTCTTGGTTTCCCTGGTTTTGGTAGTAACATGATGTTTGAGTCCTTCCATTCTACTGGAAGGTTTCCTCCATCTACCCATACCTTTTCATTAAAGAAATCCGTGATTCGTCGAAGGGCCGCATCACTCAAATTTCTAAGCATAGAGTTTGTTATTTTGTCTCGTCCTGGGGCGGTATTCTTTTTGAAAGACTGGGCCGCCGCATAAACCTCTTCAAATGTTATGGGAGCGTCTAACTTTGGTTGTTCTTTTCCTGCATATTTGCCATGTACCACTTCACATGCGTCTTGTCCGACATATAATTTCTTGACTTCGTAGATAAGTGCGTCATCGTTACCTTTAAATTCATTCTCCAGGATTCTTAAAGCCCTGTTCGTCATTGTTTTTGTTGCCCCTGGATCGATCATACTTCTCAGGATGTGCCAGGTCTTTTTGGTTCCTAACGTCCCTCTAAGTGAGTTACTAAATTGCCTCCAGTTACTGTTATTTAGTTGACGTGCGTAGTCATTGGCTTCCTGTGACAACTGAGCTATCCTTATCTTCAATTTGCGATTAAGCTTTTGCTTCCGCCATCGCTTTGTGAGGCTTCTCCGCGCGTCCCACAAATGTAGCAGGTGCTTGTCGACTGCTGGGATTTCCACGCTTGTTTCTATTTCCTTTGTCACTTTCCTGTGTGCCTCCTTTATCTGTGTCACCCAGTTACCTAGATCTATTATTTCCCCTTGGTCTCCTACGTTCTCCCTAAATTTGTTCCAATCAGATATTGTCGCTTTCCCCATTCTTCTTGTCGTGGCGGCATTAATAGTTATTCCGAGAATGTAGTGGTCGCTTCCCAAGTTTTCTCCGAGGTGCGCCCATGAGACGTTTCCTTCAGAATTTGTAAACGTTAAGTCCGGTGACGTGTCTTTTGTTAAGCTATTCCCGACCCGTGTCGGTAGGTCTGGTTGTGTAAGTTGGCAGAGATCATACCGTTCAACAAGGTCTACAAGGAGTTTGCCCTTAGGGCTGTCCTGCTTATATCCCCAATTTCTGTGTGGCGCATTAAAATCCCCCATGATAACTAACCTGTCTTTCTCTTTCAATAAACCCATCGCATGTGCTATAATGTTCTCAAAGTCGGCTCGTCTCTCCTTAGGTGGGCTATATATATTGACCCCCACTGTTTTTGGTCCTCCACGTTTTTTGGGCCACACTGTTATTATCTGGTGTTGCACTGCCTCATTGCTCACGTAGCTGACACTCAATGCTATATCTTTTTTGGTAAATGTCGCCACTTGTGGGTACTTTGGGTTAATATGTCTTAGGTACCCTCTCAGATTTATCTGAAATTTGCCTACTTCCTGAAGGCAGATTATATCAGGAGGGATTGGAGATGCTCCAATAAATTGTTTGAAATTTTCAAGTTTTGTTCTCAATGAGCAGCAGTTCCACTGCCATATTTCCGTTTGCTCGGTCTTTTTATTGTTACGGTGTCTAGCCATGATTGGTATTCTCGAAATCTGTTATTTCACTTTCTTTAGGTTGTCTGGTGGGGGCACCCCCCACTGCTGCCTTCGCATAGGCGTCCCAGCCCAGGGGGGGGGGGGGGGCAAGGAGGGCGCGAACTGTCTCACTTAGAAAAGGACCACTGTTGGCTCTACACTGGGGAAAGCAACAATTAAGGCGAAGTTTTTTTTTCACCACCATAATCACTCAGTTGTGTTGTTACGATGGAATATTACAATATAAGAAAATTTCAGCAACATTTTTGCTGTGCCAATTTTTCTTGTATATATGCTCTTGTAGTGTGGGCTGCCTATGCGGCACTTTCGCGCTTTGTGCTGTAGCATTGCAGAGCATGCCAGTGCTGAACAGGGGCCCAATAACATTGCATAACTTGTACACGCTTTCGTTCTGCTGTGACAGGCCGATGCAGTTACAGATGCGAATGAGCAAATTTTTTATTGGCTGGTCAAATCACCTGCTGCTTCAGGAAAATTATTTTCTTTGATCGAAAATGAATATCATCACCACTGCTTTGTCGAAGCTGCTGTGAGCTGATGAATGTTACGAATCTTCTTTAATGTCCTAGTGTTATCTGGAAGCATGAAAAAAAATTGCCCGCAGCTTCCCTCGGGGGAACACTGAGGAGGATGCGGAGCATATAATTGGTTAACGGAGTGTTAAAGTGCGACTTACTTGGGTCGATGGCTAAATTGGTTAACGTGGTTGTGAAATGGGGTGTTAAATTGCGACTTACTTGGGTCGATGGCTAAATTGGTTAACGTGGTTGTAGGAGGGGGTGTTAAATGAGTGAACACGTACACACGTATGCGAAAGGGCGGCGCTGGTCGAAGGGACGTCGATCATTGTGTTTGTGGATTCGTTGGAATTCATTTCACCGCGACCTTAGACGTCGACGCGCCGTACAAACCAACCGACGAGCGGCAACTGAGCGAGCGAGCGCCGACCTTGAGTATATATACAGCGCGACGGCGCATGCACTGTCAGCTGTCGAATGTTCGAGAAGGGGGAGAAGCGCAACGGCGCATGCGCGCGCGTCAGCTGCCGATGTTCTCGAAGCGCGACGGCGCATGCGCGCGCGTCAGCTGCCGATGTTCTCGAAGCGTGACGGCGCATGCGCGCTACATTATACAGCTAGCGAATGTTCGTGAAGAGGAGAAGCGCACGCGGTGTGTAGAGGAGGAAGGTTGCACAGATGGTGGAGGAGTGAAGCGCGCGCGGTGTGTAGAGGAGGAAGGGATGCACAGATGGTGGAAGAAGGAGGAGGAAGCTTGCGGACGGCGCCGCAGTACAAGCCTCGAGTATTAGATGCTCCGCATCTAAAAGGGTCCGCTTTAGTCTGCGATAAACCTGATCAGCCTTGCTTATGGTAACTTGGAGCGATGGTGGCAGCTTGCAAAGTGGCGACGTATAAAGTGATGAAATCGGGCACAGTGGGAAGCTCAGCTTTTGAGCTTGCCCCTTAACTTGACCTACCGGACCAAGGAGAAGGTGAAAGACTGTGGTTTTTAGCACTATGTTCTTAATGGGCTAGTACGTTGTCATTCAACTTGAATTGTGTTTTGCAGCTAAAAGTACAATGCGGACAGCAAAGAAGCACACGCGTGTAGCGCTGCTTATTTTAGGGGCGAAGCTTTTTATAGCGGCACCTGTTTGTCCCTCGTAGCCTTTGTAGTATGTAACAAGTATAACATTTTGACCTTCAAGGTGGTGCCGGTGAGATATTTCTTCTGTGCGTTGTTGAATAATAAAAGATAGTGCTTAATGTACTTGCCAATGGCTGCTAATGGGGAATGAGAGACAGGAGTTAACGCGCACGCTGTGATCCCCATTAGCAGTCATTGGCATGTACATTGAACACTATCTGACAGGAAGGGGTGCTACGTTATACTCGCTGGGCGTAACCTCCTTGGTTTTAAAAAGGTTTAGCTAGCGTTGGGCCGCAGTGGCATGAATACAGTGAACTAGTATATACCATGAACTCGAGGTGGTTAAAGGTGGGAAGTAGACCCGAAGAGCAAGCCGGAAGAAAGTGTGCGTGTGCCACCTCTCGTTTAGTCCTTGGAATGTACCCCTGATGGCGGTGCTTCTATTTTGGGGAATATATGATTTTAAAGATGCGAGATGGTGGTACTTGGAGTGTTGTATAGATTCACGAACAGACACACAGACAGATGCATGGATGGACGCATGAACGGATGCAGGGGCCGATGCATGGATGGACGCAGGGACGGATGCACGAACAGACGCACGCACGAACGGTCAGATGGACGGACGGAAGCAAGAACGAATGGAAGCACGAATGCTTCGCCCCACTCTCTATCAATCACTCCGCGGATATGTTGCCAATTTTTTTTATCTCTTCCTCTCTCTTTCTCAACAAGGACGAGCTCAGAGATGTGTGCGCTCACAAACTACTAAACCCCTTGATGCTGCATGTTAAAATACTTTATTATACTCATATTGTTTCATTTTGCCAGCTGCTATAAGTAGCCGCTGATAATGTGGCTGGAGGCTAGTCTACTTGAATAATATTTAGAAGACGATGCTCTCCGACTACCCCAAAAAGCTTTAGGTATTGTTCAGGGTGTGAATGCATTGTAATGAACAAAACGACATTTCACAAATTCGTGACGCCATGTAAGACGATAGTTATAGCACGAGAACAAAATGACGACTCAGAGACAAGAAAGACATGAGGGACACGAGCGCTAACTTCCAACGGAGTTTATTGCGCAGAGCGCGAAAATATAGAGGAGACAGTAACCATGTGACAAAAGCCATGTGGCACAAAGAGCAGAACATGAGTAAGAGAAAAACAAAAACAAAAACAAAAGCACAGGACAAAGGCAAAGAAAAATCTATAAGGAAACGAAACAGAAAAGTAAAGATAATATAACTACTTGCGTGCACCGAAACCTTCGAGGAACCTTAATTCCTTCTAGTACAGGGACACGGAAGGCTTGCTAATTCAAGGCACCTGTTCGCGTGCCATCTGCGCGGCCTCGCATTAGCAAGCCCTCCGTGTCCCTGTCGTCATTTTGTTCTCGCGCTATAACTATCGTCATGCCATACCAACTAGCCAAGCTGCAACACTTGCCATGTAAGAAGCAGGCGATTTTATGGTACACAGACAAATTCAATTGGCCGAAGTACAAGTGACAACCAATATGCCACCTTGAAAATAGCCGATTCTCTTACTTTTACGTGGTCCCCGCAGGTCGCAGGTCGCGGGTTCGATTCCCGGCTGCGGCGGATGCATTTCCGATGGAGGCGGAAATGTTGTAGGCCCGTGTGCTCAGATTTGGGCGCACGTTAAAGAACCCCAGGTGGTCGAAATTTCCGGAGCCCTCCACTACGGCGTCTCTCATAATCATATGGTGGTTTTGGGACGTTAAACCCCACAAATCAATCAATTACTTTTACGTGGTCGTTTGTAAGTATATATATATATATATATATATATATATATATATATATATATATATATATATATATATATAAAAGGGAGAGAAGTGTATACCTAAGGGCTCGTATTTCCGTGGTTTAACACAATATTAATGAGATATAACAGACAGTAGTGCCAAGGAATGTACAGGGGAAGTTATTAGAACCAATGGAATGTAAATAAGAAGAAAGAAGAAAGAAAAGTGGATGAAAAATTACCAGCTGTGAGCAGGAATCGAACCCACGACCTTCCACTTTTCTTTCTTCTTTCTTCTTATATATATATATATATTATATATATATATATATATAATATATATATATATATCGACTTAAGTTTGCCCCCCTTCAACTCGCGAAACAGTTGGTACGCCCCTAAATCACGTAATAAAACATGCGTTTGTTTCCACACGCAGAGAACCGTTATGACCAAAATGTCCAAGCAGGTGCCTTGGGTGATGCGCACTACGCTAACTATCTCCACGTCGTTCTGCACACGTGTCTACCTGGCAAAGAGGTTCGCTTACCTGGACCAGGAGTGCATAGACTACTTGAATCGCCCAAATGGCACGGCTGCCGTGAGTGTTCACTGGTCCTATTACATCAGAAACCACGAATTAACCTCGTTGCCTTCATTAGGAACACTTACGTCAGAGAACACTTACGTCGACAACTTCGACTGTTCAGTGCGGCCTGTAGGGATGTTTTTTATGGGCTGGAAAGGGAAGTCGTGCGTGAGGGGAAGGCGTTCCTCTTTCATTATTACTTCAACAGATGCGTCCACTGCTACTCCCGGTGTTACCAACTCCTACGCCTTCTTCTTCTTCTTCTTCTTCTTCTTCTTCTTCTTCTTCTTCTTCTTCTTCTTCTTCTTCTTCTTCTTCTTCTTCTTCTTCTTCTTCTTCTTCTTCTTCTTCTTCTTTTGTTTGTTTGTTCTTGTTTTTCTTTTGTTTGTTTGTTTCTTCTTTTTTGTTTGTTTGTTTGTTTCTTTTTCTTCTTCTTTTGTTTGTTTCTTTGAACTGATGGCTCCAACCCATTCAGGTGGATTCGCCAAGAAAGCGTAGTGCAGTTCGTCTGTGAGTATTTTAACTATGTGTAATGAATTTGTATTATAATATGACTAATGTGAGGAAAAACCACATAAAAAGAGAGCAAACGAGAAACAAATGGAAAAGTCAGGCTGAGAAATTTTGAGGTTTCAGGTGTTGTGATTACCACTCAGTTGCGTTCGCTTCACTTTGCCATGTAGAATTTTTTTGGGGGGGGGGCAATAATAATTATTTGATTGAAGATCGCAAAGGTATACGTTTGTATGCCTGAATATAATAACAAACGACATTGAAAGCATCCATGTGGCCCAATACTGAGGCACGAAATCTTAGTGCAGTTTCCGCCGTCAATCTAACGTCTATTTTCAGAAATAGAATAACTAGACACCTTTTTCGAAGTATAGCGTATCGGCGACAATACAAAAAATAGTGTTCTAGTGATTCCATCTCTCCGCAGAATGTGCAGAGGGGTGATATTGTCTGACCAGCTCTGTGTAGATACAGGTTGAGGGGGGGGGGGGACGCGACATCAGAATTTAGTAATTAAAATTTTGAGCCTTTTGGACTGGCTTCATTGGGGTCACCATGGAAACTTGAGGTGGTTACATTCTGTCCATGTAGTTACTTTTTCTATCATATCAGTGGAGATTGGTGATTTTCGATATCTTACTAGCTGTGATATATTAAACATCGGGCAGTGTGAATAAAACTGGGCCATCAAGGGCGGCTCCTGCTAAGGAATTGGCCAATTCATTTATTCTTAATCCACAGTGTTCCGGAACCCATAGTAACCTCAGGAGTCTCAACTGCGGGGGTACTTATGTTCTGGATGTCCTTAGAATTCGAGAGTTCTTTGAAGTTGTCAGAGCTGCACAAACTGAAAGAGGATTTGTCATTATGACTGCGTTGTTTTGATTTGACGGAAGTTTTTGAAGAGATAAAATAATCGCCACGAGCTCCGCTTCAAAAACTCAAGTACAATCAGGCAGTCTCACTGAGAAGGACCAGTCAAGCGAATCAGAGACAATGCCTACACCTGCCTTTTGATTATTTACTGAAGCATCTGTGGCTATTATATTTTTAGTTTCTGCATCCACCAAGTAATATAATAATATGATATTTAAAATTTGAGAGATTGTAACTTGGCGTTTTGGGGGAATATATCATCATACTTATTTATAACATGACAATTCGAGTCATTCGTCTAACTACATTTCTAAAGTTCACATTTATACTTTGTAGATTCTTTTGTTCAAACATTACTTGAGGTGTGTGAAACCATGGCCAATGAGCAAGAAAAAATGCGTCTGGGTTTGCGATAAAAGCATATTGAGATATTCTTGCCGGTAAGCTATAAAATTTTAAAAAGCTTGTACGGTCAAATGCGAAATCGACAAAGTAGTGTAGGCAGGCGCGCCTCCTGGTACAGTACGTTGATAGCCACAAGCCTAGGGAGCCCCAGACACATTCGCAGTGCTTCTCGCTCCAAGACAACTAGAGGTTTCGTTTTATATGCAGGGCCACCCGAGAATAGTATGCATCCGAATTCCATGATGGGGCGCACGTTCATCTTGTACAACATTATCAAGGTGCGCCTCCGTAACCCATATTTCCGGTTACATAGCTTGTGCAGTAAGCCTGAGGCCTATTGTGCCTTGGTAGTTATATACTCTGTGTGTGGACTCCAGTTAAGTTTGTCATTATAAATGATTCCCAAATATTTTATAGGGTCTACTTGCTGGATGGGCTCTAGTTTATATAGAATTTAAATTGAAATTGGGCCTGCAAGCGGAAACACCAAGAGCGCACTTTTGTTGACATTTAACGATAATGAAATCGACTGGAACCAAATTTCTAACATGTTACTATGTCTCTTTGTAATTTAAGTTGTTGTGTGTAAATATTACATTCAGCAGCGAAGAATGTGATGTCATCAGCATAAATGTAGACAGTAACTTCTTGATCTGTTGGAATTGTGCTCATTAAAGCATAAAATAACACAGGAGATAAGACTGCTCCTTGGGGAACTCTGCGCGTTTGTTTAAATCTATAGATGAGGAACATTCATCCTTGAGGCAGTAGAACTTTCTTGATTTTAAAAATTCTGCTACCCACTCAATGAAATATTGTGGGAAATTCAATCTCTTTAGCGTATTTAACAAAGTGAAGTGCTCCACACTGTCACACGTCTTGGCTATGTCAAGCGTTACTAAAACAGCGTAATGCCTTCTTTTTCGAGCAAGCTGTATTCGGCTCTCTAAATCAGCATGGGCACACCAGAATTAAGGAATCGCTACAAAAGCCAATTTAATTCGGTTTTATTACTAAAGTGTCTGCCATCCAGATACTTACTCGGCTATGTAGGATCCTCTTTACTAGTTTGATCATGTTAGAGTGATTAGTCCAATATTATCGACTGTTAATCTTACACCCAGATTTTTTTAGTATAGAATGACCTTTGCTATCCTCCAATCCTGCAGCACCCATGAGTTTTTTAAGGAGTAGTTTATAACATTGGCGACGTCACTAGGCGATAAGTTGAACAGAGTTTTATTGATGGGTACTGTGATTCCATCTGAGCCAGGAGACGTACAGGGTAAATATTTAATCACGTTGGATATTTCAGTCTGTGTCATTTCGACAAAGTCAGACTTTGTCGTAGACTTGTGCCAGTTGTTTGGCATTGCTGAAGTAAATCTGCTTTCCAAACCTTTACTGATTGCCTCTAAAGTTGTGGTCATTCCTTGCACCGACAGATTATCACAAGCTGCATTAACTGGTGATGGCAAGGTTTTCTGAGCTCTCATATATCGGAACAGTGCTTTCATAAGTTTAGGCTTCGACAGGTATTCATAATATTTTCTGTTATATTCTTGTTTAGCTTGAGCTAACGTTAGTTCACTTAAAGCCCGCAGCAATGAATTTATAATTTGGGGTATTGATTATGTAAGAGCTGCTTATAAGCTGCCTGACGTCGTCGGTGCTGTCTTGTACATTCATCATTCCACCAACGGCTATATTCCGTTTTTGTGAAGTCAACAGTAAGTTCGCCTCTTTTGTAGGGTCTTTTAATGAGTACGTTAATCTTCACTGCTTTTGTATCATCGCTCTTTTCTGAGTGAAAAGCCAATGCTGACTTCAGATCATTCTTAAATTTAGTGTAATTTACAAATACTCATATATTTGAGCAAGATCAAATTGTCGTCCAAAAAATTTGAAAACGTATCGGTAAGTGGTCACTGTTGGTGCCACAGTCCAGCGATTTCAAGAAGAAGTAGTAATGGCCGAATTGACAAAACCGAAATCTGAGGCCGACCTGGAGTGATCGAATAAATGTGGGGGTTCTGACGCGTAGGCACGTCAGGTCATTAGCAATCATCCACTCCCACAAGCGTTTTCCACTCAGATCAGTTCTAAAACCCCAACTTGTGTGGTGGGAATTAAAGTCTCCAATCAAAACTTCGTCTTTGCACCTCGACTTTGTACCTAGACCCAAACTTCGTGTGTCTTGAACTTCATCCGGAAAATACATATTAACTAGGGTGAAAGAACTGCAGTTGGGTAATGTAATGTCTACTGCGAAAATTTCGCATTCTGGAGACATATGTTTGTATGAACATTTGACTTTAATATCAATTTTTTTATTTATTAAGAAAGCTAGACCCCCACTTCTTGATGGATGGTCTAGTCGAAAAGACCGGAAGTTTTTTAACTGGAACAAATTATGTACAGATAGTTATGTCTCTTGTAATGCTATAATATCAAGAGCAAATTTAGCAGTATACCAAATCCGTAGATGCAGAATAAATTGATCGGCAATTCTAATAGAGAATCTTAAGTGACCCTATGGTTTCGAAAAAGCTGCTTCCGCTACAACTTTATCTAGAATGCTTTCTTTCAAGAAATCTCCATTTGAAAGGCTCTCCTTCTCCTTCAGATACTTTTTCTTCTTTGTCTGTTTCAGTGAGACAGTTTTCTTTGACAGAGGGGATCTAGACCGCTTCAGGGACCTAGGGTTCAAATCCATGTCATCTGAATCTACTGTATCTGCATCTTTGTCCTCACTTTGACTCTGTATATCTATGCACAGGGTGCTGCAGAGGGTGCTGTAGACGGAGAAATGGTGTGGTTTCAAACTCCTCATTTTGGCTGTGGACGCCTATTGCAGAGGGTCCTGCAGACGGATAGTACGACGGCGCAGTTTCAGATTCGCCGTCAATTATTCGTCGTGAACTCTCAACATGTTGGGATACTAGGCCTGATTCTCCCGTTGTACCAAAAATGCGAGTCATCTGGTTAGCCAAAATTTGAGATCACAAATGCTAGAAGCCGGTCGTTCCATGGCTTTTTCTAGAGCCTTTTCTACGACCTCCGCGATATTCAGGGAAATTGACCCATTCATTTCCGAGATATGTCGTGCTGCAACATTGACATACCCGTGAGTTCTGGCCTGTATTTCCTCTGTGGCTTCTCGTCGAGAACAGCGCCTACGCCCTATTATTTCAAGAATTTGTATTTCTCGAGCCTTAGCTGAGCAATCAGGACTATCTGCACAGTGTTGTTTGTTGCAGAGACAACATTTATATTCTTTAGCTTTGCAGTCATTTGTTTTGTGGTTGTCACCACACACCCGGCATCTGAGCTCTGACCTGCATCGTTTAATAGTGTGACCCTGTCACCAGCCCTTTGTACAGTGGAGTGGTCGCGGTGATAGCGGTTCCACTCTGTATATTAGTGACCATGCCTTGATTTCGCTTGAAATATTCGCTCCAGCAAAGGTTACAATTACATGACTCAGTCGGCATTATCTGCTTCTATACTAGTTGTGCACACCTATAAACGGAGCATGAGTCATGGCAAACATTTCTAATACCTCAGACGGGGTCAAGTTAACATCGACGCCACGAACAATACCTTTCACACATGCCAGATGCGGGGGAATAAAGGCACTCACCGGATTGGTCGCGAAACTCGAGCACTTCAGTAGGTCTTGGACACAGAGCTGAGCAGATGAAAAACATAGAATACCACCTCTGCCAAACTGGCGGACCTCTGCGATGCTGTGGAAGTGAGATGTCGCAGCTCTAAGCTCCGCCTGGACCACTTTCGGATTCTTCATCCAAATGAAGCTGTCATTGCTAGGGATGAGGGTCACAGGAACTGTGGGGTAGCCGTTGCGCAGAAACTGACCCACTGGTATCCCCTGTGGCGGAAGAGAAGCAAACCAGAGGAAAGCCCTGGTCCAGGTGGAGAAAACGCCATCTGAGTGCTCTTTCTAGCGCTAAAAGCGCTTACTTAGCTGTAAAAGCACTATAAGAACACCTAAAAATGACAAAGAAACCTCAGCCACAACACAAACTTAGGTCAAAACCTTAGAGCTGCTTTTTCTTCTTCTTTTTTTCTTTTTATTCTTCTCGCATTTCGGGCAGAAGTTCGCCCTAATTTGTCGGCCAAATTGTTTCTTCAAATGGCCTGAAACCCAGCGTGCACATTCCTGCAAGCTTCTTAGGTGGATAAATACCAATCACTTCATTTCATTTTGCTGCATATTGCTGAAGATGATGACTTTGCTAGAGACAGTGCCACGTTCGACGAGGACCAACGTGCAAAGTACTTATTTTATGCACTCGCAATGAATACAGCCAAAAAAAACCCCACTCAAAATGCATTTCGGGTAGAATAGTTCATTGAATGCGAAGCATTTCTTAGCGAACTTCGGCGACTTTAAGCGTATCTATCTATCTATCTATCTATCTATCTATCTATCTATCTATCTATCTATCTATCTATCTATCTATCTATCTATCTATCTATCTATCTGTCTGTCTGTCTGTCTGTCTGTCTGTCTGTCTGTCTGTCTGTCTGTCTGTCTGTCTATCTATCTATCTATCTATCTATCTATCTATCTATCTATCTATCTATCTATCTATCTATCTATCTATCTATCTATCTATCTATCTATCTATCTATCTATCTATCTATCTATCTATAGCGCCATAATCACCATCATCATTTCTTCATCACCGCGCCGCGCCTCTCGCGCAGCTGATGCTAGCTCGAGCTGCGCGAGGAGGAGAACAAGCTGACACGCCTGGCGTGGCAGACGCTGGTAACCGACGTGGCTCCGCTTCAGGCCAGGAATAAAGTGGCGAGATCGGCACGGCCCCATCGGCCGCCTTCGACGTCATCTCACGTCTCTCTTCTCTCGCCGCTACATATCTATCTATCTATCTATCTATCTATCTATCTATCTATCTATCTATCTATCTATCTATCTATCTATCTATCTGTCTATCTATCTATCTGTCTATCTATCTATCTATCTAGCCGCCTACGACTTTTAGCTCTCCTGGCCGTTTCGATAAAGGTATCAATACCAAAATTTATATGGCATAACATGACTGTATTAATAACAGATTTGACTAGTCATAACATGAAAATCATGACATGTATGTCTATATTTACATTTCATGGTCCAGCTGCTCTTGCGGGTGTCATTCACATGACGTGTTGCAAAAATGGTATACTATGGCATAATTGCATGGCGACCACAAGCGACGGACCCTAACATGAAAATCAAGACATGCGTGTCATGTAACATGACTAATGCCACGCTCACTATGCACCCGCGGCCATTTCGCTAGCGTCACATATACCAAATTTGGTATTACGGTACGTGAATGAACGATATGAAGGTATGCGACCGGTGCAAACATGATAATCATGAGATGCGTCTCATGTAACATGACTACATGCCACGCTCATGAATGATGCGCTGGCAGCCGATTGATTTGATGATTGATATGTGGGGTTTAACGTCCCAAAACCACTATATGATTATGAGAGACGCCGTAGTGGAGGGCTCCGGAAATTTAAACCACCTGGGGTTCTTTAACGTGCACCCAAATCTGAGCACACGGGCCTACGACATTTCCGCCTCCATCGGAAATGCAGCCGCCGCAGCCGGGATTCGAACCCGCGCCCTGCGGGTCAGCAGCCGAGTACCTTAGCCACTAGACCACCGCGGCGGGGCGCGCTGGCAGCCGTTTCGCTAGCTTCACTTATACCAAACTTGGTATTACGGGACGTGAATGAATAACGAAGGTATGAAACTGGTGCAAACATAATAAATATGAGATGCGTGGCATGCAACAACATGACTGAATGCTACGCTCACGAAGTGCTCGCGGTCGTTCTCTAGCTTCACACGTACCAAGCTCGGTATTACTGAACCTGACTGATGCCATAGTAGTAATATTAGTTGAAGACTAACTTTAAATAACGAAATTCATAAAAACAACAGGGTCCTTTTTCCTGTAATGGAATGCTGGATGCCTAGGAATTATGCGACACTAATTTCACACATTTTTGACAATTTATCTTAATTCGTCACTTAAGGGGACTATGGCTACCCCTTATACCACTGTTATTAATATTACTACTGATGATGCTTCTGCTATGACCATACGAGGGCTAGAAAAGCAGTAACAAATGGGGACTGTAGGTACCACTGGTGCAGCCTCTGTGGGAGTTTTTTCAATGGCAGCGTTCGGGAAACGGCACAACGTACACCTACAATGTGGCAGGCATCATTGGCTCAATTCACGGTGCCGCCGGGCACCCATCAGTTTTCATGGAAAAGAGAGGCATACTCCAACCTGTCACTAAATCAAGTGTGAATAGCGTTCACGTTAGGTGATATCTTCTTCACTTTCACCCGCTCTCGCTCGCTCTTTCATCTACCTGCTATACGTCGATATCTGCGAAACAATGTTTCAGATTATCGATAATAGTATAAGGAGGTGCTGCGCATCGCATCGGAAGTTCTTTCATTATTACGTCCAGCATACTTACCGTTAGGAATAACTGAAACGTAAAATCAGAGCTACAACAGATAGAATGACACCATAAAACTACGAACTAACCTTATTGTCTTCGTCAGGAAAACTTACTGTATGGTATGCACTTACTATACTCTGCCACGGTAGTGTAACTATACTGCACGTTTTTTTTTTTTCGTTTGAAAATTAGGTGTAACGTTGGCGAGTGTTTGTCGTGACAGGTTTAGCAGAAAACACAATGCCGTTTCCATTAATCCCTCTGTTTTTTTTTTTCTGTCGCAGTTCTGCAATGTACCATCGGCGCTCTACGACAACTTGACGATTGATAGGAAGAAGCAGATAACTGGGAGGGCCAAGAGTAAAAGCAATACTCGCCTAATGACGACATTTGAGACTAATGAAACCATCTATTTGAAGGTAATAGTAGCTATGGGAAAATTTACATAAATTTATAACATTTGCCAAGTATCCTCTCTAAAAAAGCATTCCTAGGGTTAAAGAACATGCTCAATAATCAGTCATTTTATTAGAGAAGTGATCACCTGTGACAGGTTTCATTCACATCGTGAAACTGTGCTATTGCCTTGCTCTTCGATACGTCCAGAATAAGCGGCGGTCATCGCATCAATGATCGATTTACTTAGCTTCTTTGTGCGTGGACTGTACTTGCTCGAAATAACAGGCACAACGCACACACGTTAACGAATACCGTGGAAAAAAGAAGGCAGCCACAGTCGTTTTCTCGAGAAGTGACGCCCTTCTGGGCGTCTCCTAGTGTCGCTTGTGTGAGCTCCGCTTTCAATCGCGCTGCTGCATTCGGTCGAATTTCATCACTCCACTACAACTACGAGAGTCCTCTTTTTCGAAACCTTCAAGTGGCAAGGGGCCCTTCACAGGGACAAATTCGATTTCCCCCGTTTGACACACGTGTGTACACTAGTCTTTTTTATATATATGTTCTCATAAATGATAACTCTGGTCATCTTAAGAGCCCTGCCACTGAAGAAAAGAAAAGCAACTATGAAGGCAGTGAGCATTCATAATTTTCAGGAGCGAAACTCCTTATTGTCTAACCTTGTGACTAGTCACGCGTAACCACCGAGAGAAAAAGCGACGAGAAAGACAAGAAGGCAAAAGACATGGATGGCCATTTCTCGTCTCATTTCCTAGATAGCGTTACTCTGATGCTACTCTCTGAAGTGGCGCTACTTTCCGATTGGCTGCTGTGTGAGCTACTCTCCAATAAGCTGCTACGCGCGCTTTGCCAACGAGTTCCTCTCTGTCTCCTGGATAGTCGCCATACGTAGCGGATCGTTAGTGGACAATGGACGGAACATAGTGGCGGCATTAAAGATATAGAGATAGAGAGGGGGAAGGAGAGAGCGTTGCGCAGGAACAGCGACACCCAGAAGCAAGGAGAAGACAGGAAAGATGAACGTGGTCGCAGGAGTCCGAAGACAGGGCAACACTCAGCGGGAGCTCTGGAGAAGATTGGAAAGATGGACACAGTCGCAGGAGTCCGAGAACGGGGCACCACTCAGCGAGAGCTCTGAGCTCTCGCTAAGTGGTGCCCCGTCCTCGGATTCCTGCGACCGTGTCCACCTTTCCTATCTTTTCCTTGCTTCTGGGCGTCGCTGTCCCTGCGCCATGCTCTTTCCTTCCTCTCTCTATCTCTGTACCTTTAATCCTATCTTTTTAATTCCACCTTTCCCCCATCCCTCGTGAGCTCCTGTTGAGGTGTCGCACTCTGGTGAAGACAGTTACGGGGCTGACTTCCTTATCTCTTTAAAAATCACATAAGAAAAAACATTGAAGACGCTTGCGCTCGGCTTCCTTGGCTCGCGTCTCGTCGGTCTCATACCCACTCGCCCTCTTCATTCTCGAAAGCGATTTCACGCATTCACGGACGGACGTACACATAGACGCTTCGCCTCACTCATCATCATTCGCTCCTTGGATATGCTGCGACTGTTTCAGGATATTCGGGCACGTTTGTTCAAACACAGTCATCATCATAAACTTGCAAACACGTGGGTTCCCCTGCGAATCCAGATAACGGCCGCTTTGTGGAAACGCGCCTTTTCATCAAGCGACCGCCGGCAAATGCGTGCTCTAGTCACTGCAAAGAGTGCATAAGCCATGGAGTTTCTTCATACCTATAGCAGTGATTCTGGCGCTATAGGGTCCACGCATGGTGCTTTAGCAAGCGTGGGAATGATGGCCGTACATCATGCTTGTCTAATCTTCGTTCTTCCGGCTCTGTTCGGCTTCGCGTAGTGTGCAGCCACTTTGCCACAAATGTAGTTCAGCAAAGTTCAGCCACTCCACATCACAACATTGATCTTTTCAGGCTCGCCAATTCGAATCGGTGACGAAGTTCACCACATTCTCTTTCTTTTATTCGATACAAAAGCCAAAACACAATACTCAACAAAGCCACAAGTGCTTCTAAAGCGGAAAACAGCGAATTAGGCAAATATGTGTAGAATCCCACCGGTAGCTGAAAAACTGGAGTGGCAGATTTTCCTTTGATATATACATTATATATACTGTGACTTGAACGGCTGTGATCGCTGAGTGGCCATTATACCGCTTAGAATTGCAGCACATTTGAAACGACGCTGCTTTGAGCGGCAACGTGCAGTGCTGGCCACAGTACACACCTTACAGTTGAAAGCAGCATACGTGGTGCCCACTATATCCGCGAGAAGTCACAATATACGTGCGCGCTTAGGAAATGTTGTTTCGGGTATTGAAATAATTTCGCATTGGTTACGTAAAAAAATTAATGTATCATACGAATCACTAGTTATGCCGTATCACATAACCTCGTGTACCAATCTATGTCGAACAATGCAGTACTGCAAGCTCAGGAAAGAATTCGCCGACATTCCTTTCGGCCTGTCCATATTCGACCTGGAATGCGAGGACTGGGGAAGCACCTGCACCTCACAACCCGACCTGCCCATAGCAGGCACTAAGAGGTTCACGGAAGTCACCGATTACTACGTTACCGCCAGCAATTGGAGCAAGGGACAATTTCCCGTGCGATTACGAAAAGTAGCCTGGCTTAATGTTCCTCGCTCGCCGGGTGACTTTGTTTTTCTCTCTTTTTTAGACAATGTACGGACTACTACATTTAACTACATTTCGCTTGATGTATACTTCGACGTATTTCTTGCGTGGTGAACAATCAAGTGTTCACCACGCACAGAGACGTCCATTAATTAATTTGCGTAGCGTGTGTATTTTAAACGTAGCACTGTGTGCGCTGTGTGTGCATGGCATACACAACAAACAGTCTATCGTTCATTGTTATGCTGCGTTGAAAATGTTCTGCTTGACAATTTTTTGCTCTTCCTTACTGGACTATTCCTGAAGTAGCGATAGCATGGAAAGATTACCTCTTCAGATGCGTATATATCTGTGTGTGCTACAATAGGGAGTTTTTTAATAGTGTACGCTGCAGGTTAGCGGGCGTTGCGTTTGCGTATGTGTGCCATAAGAGTTTTTGAATAGCCTGTGTCCACCAAGGCGCACCATCTCCTCGAGATCACCGCAAACGGGCTCTGTGGTCCTTGTGGGTCCTACGCTATTTTGTCTTGTTTTTAGGGGCGAAGCTCCTTATGGCGTGGCTTGTGCGTCCCTCGTAGTACGCAACCACCACTGGCACATATTCGAAATAGCGGTCCTTACAATTTTGACCTCCAAGGTGGTTCCGGTGAGAGCTTTCTTCTGTGCGTTGTTGAACAATAGAAGATAGTGCTCAATGCACATATTAATGGCTGCTAAGGGGGAATGAGAGGCAGGAGCATTCGGCCTTTAGGTAACGCGCACGCTGCGATCCCCATTAGCAGCTATCGGCATGCACATTGAGCACGATCTGACAAGAAAGGGTTGCTACGTTATACTTGCTGGGTGTAACCTCCTTGGTTTTAGAAAGGTTTAGCGAGCGTTGGGCTGCATAGCCGTGAATACAGTGAACTAGTATATACCATGAACTCGAGGTGGTTAAAGGTGGGAAGTAAACCCGAAGCGCAAGCCGTAAGAAAGTGTGCATGTGCCACCTCCCGTTTAGTCTTTGAAATGTCCGCTGGATCGCGGTGCTTCTATATGGAGAATATATGATAAAAAGATGCGAGATGGTGGTACTTGGAGTGCTGAATAGATGGACGAACGGACACACAGACAGATGCATGGATGGACGCATGAACGGACGCAGGCGCGGATGCATGGACGAACGCAGGGACGGACGCACGGACGGGTGGATTGACGCATGGACGGTTACACAGACGTACGCAGGAACGGACGGAAGCAAGAACGAATGGACGGACGAGTGCTTCGCCCCACTCCCCATCACTCACTCCGTGGATATGCCGCCATTTTTTTTTTAAACTCTTGAGCCCCAGATTGGGCATGTATCTCGAAAACGTAGTTCTTTTATCGGCCGTATAAAGCTGGCGAAGCCCCATTACTCAAATCTTAATCAAATACGAAGGGGTCTAGCAATACTGATTGACGACTATAAAGATTCGAAGTGAACGGCTCTCGCTTCAACAGATACGGCCATCTTGTCCTACGTACGGCATCTCTTGCGTGCGTAAGCGTTGCACGCTGTATGCCATAAATAGCGCTGGTACGTAAATGTTCGTGCTACGTGAAAGTTCTGCACATGCTCAGTTTGAAGCACGCAACATTAAAGCTAACGCTAAATCCTCGCGTTTCCTGTTTTCCGCAATACTAAAACTCTATTGATGTACTGTCACCCGCAAAAAAAACTTGTGGAATCTGCATCGCAAGACGGAGCTGCAGGAAAACTACGGAAAACTGCGTTGTTGCATCGCCTAAAGCCCCTTGATCTTGTGAAAGTACCGCCATCCACTCTACCCGCCGCCGCGCGCTCGACGTCCTTCGCATCCTCCCGGTCTCCGACACTTTTTCTGCAGGATGATTGGTCTCTTTCTCGGTTGCCCTTAGAGACGCGTGATCTTGCGCTTTGCTTGTGTTTTTTTTTTTTCGCTTGCGCCTTTTTTTCGCTGACGCTTACGTAACAACCGTAGCGCGTGCTTTGTTATCGGTGCTTTGTGCGGGCGCTATACAGTACTGTTGCGCCTATGACTGCAACAACGACAGTGGAAAAGATTACGCAGTTTTTTATTATACCCTAAGATAAACGCGATGGCTTGCACAAGCAGCAGTGGCTCCACATCATTGGCTGAAAAAACTTTGTTCCAACAAAGAAGAGCCTTGTTTGTAAGGTAAGTCACCTTTCTTATTGCTCGTATCAAAGCATCGCCGAACGCTGCATTTGAAATCAACATAAGTGTTCTTTAGAGGAGAAGCTCTTTAAGCCGTGGGTCGTATGTCCCGTGTCGTCATAGTTGTCATAGTAGCTAGTTGCGTTGCATTGTATGTTAATAAAAATTGTGTTACACCATATCTATGGAGTGAATGATGAGTGGGACGAAGCGTCCATCCGTACTACCGTGCGTCCGTCCATCTATTCGTGTGTGCGTGCATCCGTTCGTCCACACGCTTTGCCCCACTCATAATTTACCTCGGGGATCTGCTCCAATTTTTTATTGGTTATTTGTGCGATGCTGGAAACTGGAGTTCTCATGAAATATGGCAAAAAAAATTTTGCCTTGAATGTGCCTTGTAGCGTAAAGTCAGCCACTATTAATGATACCCGTCGAAAACATGACATTTTTTTGTCTGACAATTTTGCTATATCACTGGAAATTATCTACTTGGTGATTAGAGTGTTCAAATGTATTGTAAATTTTGTTGCTGTTTCACAGACATGTGACCTCTATTAACGTATCGATACATGTCTTTTTTTTTTTTGCTGGTGCGAGTCATTTGATGTTTCTTATGCCCCTCTTGCCTGGACCAAAATGTTTGTCTGCAGTATGTATAAGAAAATATTTTATGGATATGTAGGGTTGACTAAATTAAATAAATCAAAGGATGGATGGAAGGATGGATGGATGGATGGATGGATGGATGGATGGATGGATGGATGGATGGATGGATGGATGGATGGATGGATGGACGGACGGACGGATGGACGGTATTGAGTGATGGATGGATGGATGGACGGACGGACGGAATTGATTGATTGATTGATGGATGAATGGACGGGCGGACGGTATTGATTGATTGATTGATGGATGGATGGACGAACGGACGGACGGACGGAATTGATTGATTGATTGATTGATTGATGAATGAATGGACGGATGGACGGATGGTATTGAGTGATGGATGGATGGATGGATGGATGGATGGATGGATGGATGGATGGATGGATGAACGGATGGACGGACGGACGGAATTGATTGATTGATAGATGGATGAATGGACGGACGGATGGACGGAATTGATTGATTGATTGATGGATGGATGGACGAACGGACGGACGGAATTGATTGATTGATGAATGGATGGATGAACAAACGGACAGAATTGATTGATTGATGGATGGATGGACGGACGGACAGAATTGATTGATTGATGGATGGATGGACGGACGGACGGAATTGATTGATGGATGGATGGATGGATGGATGGATGGATGGATGGACGGACGGAATTGATTGATGGATGGATAGAAGGACGGACGGATGGACGGACGGAATTTATTGATGGATGGATGGATGGAGGGATCGGTGGGATTGATGAATGGATGGATCGGTGGGATTGATGGATGAATGGAATGATGGATGGATGGATTGATTGATTGACAGACAGACGGACGGACGGACGGGTGGATGAACGGATGGATAGATTGACGGACGGATGAACGGATCCGGTGGTGCCCTTTAGAATAAGTGGCGGCTCATGCCACATAGCCACCAAGTTAAGTACTATCACTGTGTTTAAGGATTGAATTTCACTCGCCCCTCGATTGTAGCCACCAATCAGTCAGCCTCCTCCTGGTTATTTTGCCTTCACTGTCCCTAAGCTCCAATGCTTTGAAAAATTCGGCGCCATTATCTTCGACTATACGGTGGAGCCCTTTACAGAACATTATCAAATGTTCAGCCGTTTCCTCCTCCTCTCCACAGGCACTACGTACCATGTCTGTGCCTTCGTATTTTGCTCGGTACGTCTTGGTCGGCAATACTCCCGTTTTAGCCTCGAAGAGCAGAGAACTACCCCGAGAACTATCGTAGATCTTTTCCCTTGCAATTTCCTGCTTAAAAGTTCGATAGGTCTCTAGTGATGATTTCGTAAGCATTCCCATCTTCCAGATGTCCCTCTCTGTTTCCTTCACCTTTTTTTATTGATATGATATATAAGGAGATGTTGGCGCACCATTATGGCGCCGGCTACTCCTTAGCCGTTGATTGAAACTTGAACACATATGTTGAAGCAAAACATACAAAGCAGTGCATGGAAAATAGAAAACTCGGGCACAGATATGCAAAGACACACTTATACGCACATATCACAATGGTAAGTAAATGTTCGAAAGTCAATGTAAGAAGTCTCTGGAAATGTCCCTCGTTATTATTCGGTCCACCAGCACAAAACAGCAAAGCACACGTTTGGTCCTTATAAAGATGCATTCACTTGTATGTACATAATAGTTGATACGTCATTCATTTCACAACACACACGTGATGGGTGTCACATGATACTGTAAATAATAAGTACATGTGTTACAAATGAAGGTTTGTTCTTTGTTAATACTTGTCAGCAATCCTGCTGTCTTGTAAAAAACGTGTTAATGCTTTTAAAGCGTGGGACTGTAAAACTCTAGTTGGCCACGGGCCCAGAAGTTTTTTCATGCTAAATGGTCTGTGGTCCGATGCGAACAATTCGCACTTAAGACGGTGTCTCGGCGTGTCATGATGTGGACAGTCTATGAGAAGGTGACAGACGTCTTAATCTATAAATCCACATTCGCATTCGGGAGTTTCAGCTCTGCCGATTCTGTGCAAAAAATGTTTTGTGTATGCGGTGCCTAGCCTTAATCGGTGAATTAGAGTTTCCATCCTTCTATCTAATGCCAGCGTAATTTTGAATTCAATACATGGATCGATGTGATATAAATCGCAGCTCTTTGTACTTTGGTCAAACCAAGCAGTTTTGCTCATTCTGAAAGTTGCATTCTTTATAATACTGCGCAATTCATTTTTCGAAATTGGTAAAATACAGTAACGTCTTGACGATGTGCTTGTCGTGCTGCTTCATCGGCAGCTGTGTTTCCAGGAATGTTGCAGTGGCCAGGTATCCACTGGAATTTGATCTCATGTTGCGCCCTATTTGCTTTGGGGAGCTCCTTCAGCATTTCGTATGTCATACTATCACTTATTACTGTCCTGTTTGTACTGGAGAGTGATCTTAATGCGGCCTGTGAGTCACTAAAAATTACCCATTTTCTAGCGTCTGCTACCGAGTTTATAAACTTTAGAGCATACAGAATAGCGAAGAGCTCAGATGTAGTAGATGACGTCATGCGACATAATTTAAACGATTCCTGAATATTGAGCTGTGGTATGATAAATGCCGATGTTGAAGACGTTGTAGTACTTGAGCCATCTGTGTAAATATGTATGTACCCTGGATACCGCATGTGTATCTGATAAAGCGCTAGTTGTTGAGCAGCTTGGATGAACATGTCTCTCTTTCTGATAATGCCATCCACTGAGAATTTAATGCTTGGTATTACAAGCAGCCATGGAGGATAGTCCATTTCAGAGCTCCAAAATTCATTTCTGGGTAATATATGTACATTACTCTGTACATCGTTATGAGCATTGCTTTTATCTCTTAGTAAAATCTCCTGTGCCAATGGGTGGTCCCTGTGTGGCGTCTGTAAGCGAAACAAATGACGGCATATTTCAATTGTTCTCATGACTAGAAAGGGTAGTTGTCGAGTCTCTGCTATGACAAGGCTGCTGAAAGTCGCTCTAGGAACACCTATGCAGACGCGCAGTCCCCTAGCTAATAGTCTTTGAAGTCGCTCCTCTGAAGTGCGGGAAAGGCCGTGTAACACTGCTGCAGAATATGCAACTTTTTGTCGTATTAAAGCATTGTGAACAGCGAGCATGGATAATACAGATCCACCCCATGATGTCCCAGCGATTCTGCGGAGTATATTCACTAGCGTATTCACCTCGTTTTCGAGTTTCTTTATGTGAGGTGCCCATGATAGCTGCCTATCCAGTATTACTCCGAGAAACCGATGCTGTGTCACAATCATTAGTGGTTCTTCTTCTAAATTGAGATTGAAATTTTTAACTTCTTACGGGTGAAGGGCAATACAGCTGTCTTTGCGTGCGATAGAATCATTCCTCTTTCTTTTAAAAAGTTGTTGATAATATTTATTCCGTCCTGCAATGCAATCTGAATTAACCGTATGTCCGTGCCAGATGCCCAAATGCACACATCATCTGCATATAAGGAGTATTTAAACCTGGAAGGCAGTCTTTTAGCTAAATCAGCCATAACACAGTTGAAAAGAAAAGGGCTGAGTACGCTTCCTTGTGGCACTCCCTGTCTGACGTCGTGGTTCTGCACTTTTTCCTTCGCTCGCCTGAATGAATATTTTACGACCTGATAAAAATTTGGATACCCACCGCAAAGACCTGCCGGACAGGCCATGTTCCAACATACTCCGCAGAACATGAGTGTGACTGACTGTGTCAAATGCCCTTTTGATATCCAAGAACACTGCGACCGTCAAACTACCACAGGCGCGTTTATGCTCCACATACGTTACTAAGTCCAGTATTGCATCCATTGTGCATCTCTGTTTCCTAAAACCTGTCAAGTAGTTGGAGAATACACCAGTTCTGTTGCGCCACCATTGAAGTCGCGCATCAATAATTTTTTCCATTACCTTACATAAACAGCTTGTCAGACTGAGTGGACGGAAGGATTCAAGGTTCAAGGGCGTCTTAGCCGGTTTTAAGATCGGAATGATGCGAGCAGACTTCCAAGACTCGGGTACAATTTCTTGCGTCCATAGATTATTGTAAATATCTAAGAGAATAGTTGTTCCTGTGGGCCCAAGGTTCTTTAGCATATTGTACGTAATGCCGTCCGGTCCAGGGGCCGAATTTTGACGACATGATGCTATAGCACAATGCAGCTTCCTTAACGTAAATACAGGGTCTAGTTGAGGATGCTGGGCCCAAAAGCTAGCATTATTTTTCTGGTTGGCTAACGCGACAGAATTATCAAATAATGCACATTGTGATGCGGCGGGCCTACTGATAAGTTGACAAAATTCATCTGCTACCACAGCTTCCGGTTTGTCCAAGGCTACAGCAAGAGCACGAAATGGGTAGCTCTGTGAAACAGGGCCACTAAGTGCTCGAATTACAAGCCAAATTCTTGGAACAGGTGTGTGGGGAGAGAGCGTGCCACAGAAATCACGCCAGCGTCGTTTACCTAAATTTTCTAGCCGTCTGCGCATTACACTGTGGATTTTCTGTGCATTTTTGTATGCTTCTAAACTTCCGCTGCGTCGATATGCCCTTTCTGAACGTCGTCTGATGGCTCTTAGATGTTCATACTCTCCATCGACTGCAGCATAGTCTTTTGGAATCGGGACTTTCTTTGTACATTTATTCGCATTATCTTGCAGAAATTCAGTAAAGCTTTCAACTGTCGTGAGGTCACTATTTTGGTTTGTTAGGTGGTGCCGAAAAGCTTTCCAGTTCGTCAGTTTGCTGTAGCGTCTGGTGTCGTCTTTGCGCTAGTAGGGGTGATTTATTAGAATGGGAAAATGGTCACTCCCACGTGTTTCTACGTCCGTTGTCCATACCACATCATTCACTAGATCTTGGGAACACAAGGTTACATCGATGCAACTAGAGTAATTATGCCCTCGGACAAAAGTTGGGGAGCCGTCATTTAAAATTGTCAAATTGCATTTGTCTGCAGCACACTCAACAATGTTCATACGTGCATCACACCGATCACTACCCCAGATTATATTGTGCGCATTAAAGTCTCCGCATATAAACGTATATGAATGAGAAATGTTGAAGATATTTGTTAGCTCTTCTACCGAAATGCGGCTTGAAGGTTGTAGGTAAAAATTGATCACTGTAACGCACTGCTCACCAAAGGATACTTTGCAAGCGACGAATTCCGGGAAGTCCGAATCACTTGAGTGAACTTGATGAGAAGGTAGGTCCTTTCTGACGCACAAATGAACTCTGCTAGGACCACTTCGACGAGATGACTTATATATCACGTAGTTGGAGAGGCGGAAATCATCATTCATTCCTGCCTCTTGGATGCAAAGTATTGGAAAATTATACTGCAGAAGGAGTTACGGAAGTCAGCACACTTCCTTCGAAGACTATTGGCATTCCACTGGTATATGGAGACATCTTTGTAGCGCTTATTCATATGTTACTTGTCGCAGGTTTGACCCGGACTGTTGACACAATAGTGCTTCCAGAGGCAGCAGGGCTTTTACTTTTGGCAGGCTGTTTGCTTCCGGTAGAGCAGACAGGATTGCCTTAAGTGCTGCGAAAAGCATTGGCAGAATCAATTCCATGACTGATGCAGAGGCACGGTCTCCATTGAATGGTTGATTTTCTGAGGCCTGTTGAGAATGACGTGACGTTTCGATGTTGTAGTTGGGGCGAACACTGGCACTGTCGGTTTTGCTACTTTCCGGCAGAGGTCCCGTGGGCGTTCGCAACTTTGACGCGTATGTTGGGTTACTTGAAGGTACTTCTCGTGAGTGGTCTCTCGAGTGTGCTCTTGGCGGCTCTCTTGGCGGTTCTCTTGGCGTGTTTGTCGACTGTTGTTGTGGTGGCCGCTGAGGTGGATCACGTACAGGATGAACAATCTCAAGGTTTGGAGATGGTTCATTGGGGCGTGGTTTTCTTCCATGAATGAGCTCATGCCGACGCATTTTTGCAGCAGCTTTACTTTGCGGGCAGCCTCAATATGAGGCAGCGTGATTACCTGCACAGTTTGCACACTTAGGCTGAAGAATAGACTTGCACTCCTTATGATGGTGTTCTTCTGAGCAGATCTTACACCGGCGTGTGTTACGGCAACTTTTCGCCATGTGTCCGAATCGCTGGCAGTTATAGCACCGAAGTGCTGGACCAAGATATTCTTCCACTGGGTGACTGGTGAATCCTAAGTAGATTCTTCCTGGAATCGGGCGGTCATCTCGGAAAGTCAGGATCACTGAGTGAAGTGGACGCGTCGTTACTCCTCCATCTTTCTGGCGGTAGTATTTTATTTGCCGTCGCGCCAATATAACCCCTGCATCTCTCAAGTACTCTAGGAGTTGTTCATCTGAATACTGCAGAGGAACATGTTTTACTTTCCCAATGTTCCGAGTGTATGACTCTGGGATGAAAGGCTTAACTTCCAAGCCACCTACATTTGAAAGCATCAGAAGACGCTTGGCTGAACTTAGGGAAGCAACGCTGACACTAAAGCTTCCATCTCTGGTCGTTCTGAATGACTGCACTCTTTCTTTAGCAGTGGAAACTACTTCAGCTGAGACTCGATTGGGGTTCACTTTCCAGAAGCTAGCACCTTCAGCTGTTGGACGAAAGACGACTGGGATACCCTCTGCTCGTTTCTTTTTATAAGTAACCAACGTAAATGGTTCATCTTCGCCCATGTCTTCTTCATCACTTAGGTAATAAGTTGACGTTTTATCGTCGAGAGGATTCTCTTCTAAGCGAGGCTTCTTGCTCTCAGCTTCATCGTCTTCCAATGCTGCTGTGCTCGCTGGAGCCATTTCGCGGCTGTGAATTTGCAAACGTGCCGGCTTTATGATGCTTGGACGCACCTGTAAGCCCCCAGGCTTTTCATTGTGTCCTGCAGTATCACTCATGTGGTTTAACGCACTTAGACGAGCATAAGGCTCGTGGCGATGGCTACCAACCACCGTAGTGGTCGCGTACTAGCCAAGTCTTTGATAACAGAACCTCGTACCTGTAGGGCGCCGAGCCCTCGAAGTCTTCACCCGGCGTCTTGTTGGCACACCGCGAAGAAAAAAATCTCCTTCACCTTCTTAACAGATGTTTCCTTTTGGCTTGGTATTCTGCTGTTGTCTAAATACTTGCTTGACAATTTTCAAGTTTGTTTCCTCCATTTAGTATCGACATTCTTCCTGTACAAGTAACTGAAAACTTTCCTAGCCCAACGCTCCTCTCCCATTTTTCTCAATCGGTCCTCAAATTCTATCTTGCTGCTAGCTTCCCTGCACTCAAGCATTGTCCATCCCATGTCTTCCTGTACCCCCCGATTTGGGGTATTCTCCTGTGCTCCGAGGGCAAGTCTACCTATGCCACGTTGTTCGATTTCCAATCTTGCTTGAACTTCTGATTTCATGCACAAGACCGCATTGCCGAACGTCAAACCCGGGACCATGACACATTTCTCAATTCCTCTCACAACGCCATGCCAATTGTAGTTCCACAGTGCCCTATTTTTCCTTACACCTGCATTCCTGGTGCCCTTTGCCGATTTTTCCCTGCTGAACTTCAAATGTAACCTATCTCCCTCATTACCACTGATGTCTATCAATCCTTGTAGATCTTTCTTGTTGTTAGCTATTATTACTACATCATCTGCATGCATCAATGCTGGTAATGTTTGTTCAATGTGTTTTTTCTTGCTTGGCAAAAGGGAGGCTGAATCTGAGTCGACTCCCCTATAATTTGGATTCTTGTCCCTGGAGATACAGCGTAAATAACAAAGGTGACAAGCACATCCCTGTCGAAGCCCGTGTTGTATCTCTGTGGGTTCACATGCCTGTTCTTCCCATGTTATAGCTACCTTGTTACTTTTATATATATCATTGTGTGTACCTTCTTATCTCTCTACAACCTCTTTTCTCCCCTTCATCAATTCTCCAGTGCAGGGTAGCAAACTGGATGTGTGTCAGGTTCACCTCCCTGCCTTTCCTTGCATCTTTATCTCTCTCTCCCTCTCTCTCTCCCCCCCTCTCTCTCTCTTTAGAAGATTAGTTATTCCATCGTCCACATCTGGTATGTCCAGTATTTCCAACAAGTCTTCCTGCATCACACTATCGAAAGCTCCCTTGATATCTAGAAACCAGCCACATGGGCCTGTGTTCCTTTTTCGCTATTTCAATACACTGCGTCAATCAAAACAGATTGTCCTCCAACCTCCTTCGTTTACGGAACCAATTTTATTTCTCCCAGCACCCCTTCATTCTCCACCTATGTCTGTAGTCTTTCCTTTACTATCTGCATAACCAGCCTGTAAACTTCTCATGTCACTGTTATAGGATGGTAATTGTTCATAAGGGCTTTGTCCCCCTTTCCTTTATAGATCATGCTCATCCTGCTTAGTTTCCACTCATTGGGAGCTTCACCATCCATTATAGCTTTGCTCACTGCATCTCCTAATATTTCCTTAGAGTTTGGTCCTTGTTTCTTTATTAGCATGATTCGGATGCCGTCAGGGCCTGTTGACGTGCTATTAGAAACTCTTTTATCTGCCCTTTCCCACTCTCGTTGTCCCAGTGGAGCCACTGAGCTAAATGGTCTATCCTCAACTGTTATGGTGCATGCAGCATTTTCTTGGTGTTTAAATTTTTCTGACATCAGTTTTATATAGCCTATTGCCTCAACCCTTTCTAGTCTGACCCCTTGAACTGTAGGTATAAACCTCTGTTTCATGCTTGTCTTATTACTCGGAGAATTGAAATTGTTCCAAAATTTTGCACCTGCCTTTCTTTCCTTTTTGTTTACTTCCGCCATCCATTGGGCCCCCTTTCTTCTAATCTTTTCACTGATAAAGTCAGACACTTTCTTTCTGCAACTCAAAAAGTTATCACATTTTCTTTTGACATCATCTTCCGGTTCACCACTCTGTTTAGCATACTTGTGTTGCCTGGAGGCTCCCTGACGTTCTACTATGGCTCTCTTAACTTCCTCATCGCACCAGCTCTTCGGTTTGTGTCTGCTTTTCCCGGTAGATTTGACTCGTACCTTAGCAAGCTCTAACTCAAACAATCGAGTTATATTTTTATACGTCCACTCTGTTTTAGTATCCTCGGTGAATATTTTCTCAATCTCTTTAGTTGCTATTTCTATTTGCCTTTCTGAATAAATATTACCATGTGGTTGTTCGTAATTTCACCTTTCCCATTTAATTTCTCCTCCAAAACTCAGCCTAATATGTTTGTGATAACTACCGAAGTTTCTGGACCCATATTCATCTATGTTCATCTCCCTTATACGATCATACATCCTATGTGACATTATTGCGCAATCTATCGTCGTCTGCAGCCTTCCCACCTGTCACGGGTCCCGTTAATTAGGGAGGTGATCGCCGGACTAATTCTAAGGGCCGAAGTATCGGCCCCCCGAACCGCACCACGAAAGCGTGGACAATTTAGAAGTGGTCCTTTTTGGCGCGCCAGCGGACGCCGGCTGTGGCCCAAAGAACAAGTCAGAGCCGAGAGTTGATAAACCAACAAAATTATATTCTCAATAACGGCAGATCTGAAAAACAATGCACAAATATGCTCACTCCACAATAGCTGAGTACAATATGTCCCCGATCAAACAACGTACTACACAGTACAATTAGCCACACTTGAACAACGGACACAGACAACAGTACACACTACAATGCAGTCGCATGCATTGAACAACCAAGACACTTAAAGACTAAAGAGATAGAAAACCTATTCAGTCCAAAGTCCTTGGAACAAAAGTCTGAATGATACTCTTCCGAGAATAACTCACTCAAAGTCCAGCGTTGTTGCCGTTCCGCTGCCCCGAAGTTTCTCTTCCAGGAAGCCTCGCGTCTTCAATTGGCCACTCTCCAAGCTTCAAACTTCGCCGGAAACACGTCGGCTTCACACACGCAGCTGTTGCCACGCGTCTTCGCTCGATAGCGGTAAACTCACGCTCTTGCCTGTAGCTTGAGCCTTCACCCCTCAGGTGGAAATCCTCTTCTTCTCCTACTTTGTCGCTACGGACAAAATCTTCGCCGACTACACGGCGGAATCCCTACGCGCTCTGGCACTAACTTCCGTCTTCTCCTTCGAAGTTTCTCATCCAGGAAACTTCACGTCTTCTCCTGCTCTCTCATCTCCGCTGCTCGGTTAAATACCTTCCGCGCGACATTCCAGAAGGTTCTCGTCATTTCGTCGGCGCGATACGCAGCGAAGGCTGGGGAGAGGCGCGAGACTGTACGAGGACCGTCCCCGACCGATGACTCAACCCGGCCGAACACGCCCCTTTCCTTCTAGAACTTTCCAGTGCTTGCTCGGCCGCCGCTGTGGGGTGAGGAGGTTCATCGGCGAAGCCACGCTTCCGAGGGGAGAGCGTCGCGCGCCCGGGGGGGGGGGGGCCTTTAGATGTTTGTTTTCTTTTTTTTCGTTGACCTCGCGGCGTCATTCGGCGCGTTATCGCAAGAATTTGGCAGCGCGCCCATTTTGAGCGCTCGTTCTGTGACACTGCCCCCCCACTTTAAGAATATTATCTCATAATATTCAAAACCACAAAAACGAGCGCGAACAGCCCCCCCACTCTCAAAGACTGTAACATAGTCCTTCGCTCATGACACGTCACATTCACAATATATCACTCAATACGATTGGACATTACAATTCAATCTCACACACATGAAATATAACCGCAGGTACATGAGTACAACGCTTCATCACACATTCCAAACAATACAAACGTACAAAGTTCTGTCTTTACAACAATTATACAACACTATACATCACAGCACAAACACTTCGACACTTGTGACACAAGATAACACAACATTAACACAACATATGGCACTCAGCACTGCCAAACACATTCTGATTCGACCTCGACACCTATCCTGTGTACTTTGAGCGGCGCTTGCGCCCTTTCTTGCGGTGCTCGCTCGATCTCTTCTTGTGTTTCCACGTTCTTTTTCGGCGAGCCCTTTCCAACGACGATATCTGAGGCGGCGTCTCAGCCATCGTTGTCACTTCCGACACCGTTAACGGGTCATAACGTTCAACGGGTCCTGTCTGTTTATTTACGAGCTCGTTCATGTCACGGCATTGGGCTTGGCTGGCCAACTTTGTCACCATTACATGGTCGGTCGGTTGGGGTCGTGCCCACGTACGTCCAGCTGCCCAGCACGTGAACTCATTTAACACGACCATCTTCTCATTCGCTGTCTTTTGCGCCGCGCCTTCACCTTGGGCTCTAGTGAGATCCGTCACGGGCTGCTCCTCCACTGTATCTCGCGGTCGCTGGGTTGGCGAGGGCTCTATCTTAGGGTCTTCTCCCAAACATTCTGGATCATTCGGCCCTCGCGCCCCGTCGATGTTTCCGATGACAAGGTCGCACAGGGGGGTCGTCATGCATAAAGCAGTAACCTTCCCGCTGAAGTACGGGGTTTCAACCTCAATTTCTGCTTCGGGAAGCATCCGAACGGTACGGTCAATTAGGCAAACCAGTTTCGTTTTGCCTGTTAACTCACTTTCCCGTACCAAATTTCTCCGCACGATAACCGTGGAGCTACCGGTGTCTCTTAGAACCGTAATCTTCTTGTCCCCAACTTTTCCAGGCAGGGTTGGCATTCCCTTCGTAACACCGGTTGGCTGTTTTGCCATTACAGCACCCACGATAGGAATTTTCTCCCCATTTTTCAACTCTACGAATCCATCTGTTACGGCATTATTATCAGATTTCGGTGCCGCTTGCACACAGGATACCTGGTGAGTTTGACTCACTCCGTTCCGACATGCGTCTGCTTTGTGCCCCGTCTGTCCACACTTAAAACATTTTACTACCGTAGGGCTCGTAAAGATCGTTCGACAGTTTTTCGCGCGATGACCCCCTCGGTTACACAGAAAACATCGGGGAATGCTCTCTGGTGCACGCTTCTTTTCTTCGGGAGCCAATTTCTTCGAATCATCGGGACAATCCTTCTTGACCTTGGCCAAATTAGTGCCACCTTGTGCTTCCAAGAATTGATCAGCCAATTCAAGCATGTCTTCAAGTGAGTCAGCCTTCCTCTATTTCAAGTACAGCGACAGGCTTGGGTGGCAAATAGTAAGAAATTGTTCTCTAATTAGGAGCTCTCTAAGCTCATCGTACTCCTGCGCTGTCCCTGAAAGTTCAATCCATCTGTCGAAATAATGGCAAAGTCGGGCGGCATACTGCGTAGCCGTCTCACCATCAGCTGGCTTTCCTGTCCGAAATCTGTCCCGGAATCCTTCTACAGTAAACCTAAATCGCTTCAGCAAAGCAGCTTTCACCTTTGCATAGTTGGCTGCATCGGTTGGCGTCAGCCTACCGTACACACTGAGCGCTTCACCACTCAAGTAAGTACTCAAAGCAGTTGTCCATTGATGTTCCGTTAAATTCTGGCTCCTCGCAATCGTCTCAAACCGGTGAAGGTACGCGTCAAGGTCGTCCTTCCTTTCATCAAACGCTACGAGCAGCTTGCTTGGGTTCAAGCGGAAGCCGTGATCTTCCCGTTCGCTGCTTTCAACTCTAGGTTGGACGGGAGTTTCGCTTCGCTGTTGCAAACGGAGCCGCTCGAGTTCCATCTTGTGCTGCCGCTGCTGTTCCCTTTCAGCCACCTCCGCTTCTCTTTCTTCTCTCGCCCTTTCGGCTGCCAACTTTTCTCTCTCCAGCTCCAACTTCAATTGCTGCTCTCTTTCTTTCTTCAGCTGTCGCTCTTTTGCCTCTCTTTCTTCTTTCAGCTGTCGCTCCTTTGCTTCTCTTTCTTCTCTCGCCCTTTCAGCGGCCAGCCTTTCTCTCTCCAACTCGGCTGCTTTTTCTTCCTTGGCCCTCTCAGCTGCCAACCTCTCTCGTTCCAACTCAGCTGCTTTTACTTCCTTGGCCCTTTCAGCTGCCAACCTCTCTCGTTCTAGCTCAGCTGCTTTTTCTTCCTTGGCTCTCTCCACTGCCTCCTTCTCCTTCTGGCTTACCCACTTCCGTAGTTCGGCGCCAGGAAGACCCATCTTCTCACCCAGAGCAACTTACTTTTCGAGATCCATGGTGTCTCGCAAATAAAGTCTTGCCGCGTGTAAAAAGTATCTGCCTAAATCAGTCTATCGGAACACTCCCCTGCACTCGTTAACGAGAACACTGAACAACACACAAAATCGTTCCGATAGCACTATCAACAACTCGAGGCTCTCTCTCACTACTTTGGACACACTGTGCACCAAAAAGTCCTGTCGCGGACGCCAGATTAATTGTCACGGGTCCCGTTAATTAGGGAGGTGATCGCCGGACTTATTCTAAGGGCCGAAGTATCGGCCCCCCGAACCGCACCACGAAAGCGTGGACAATTTAGAAGTGGTCCTTTTTGGCGCGCCAGCGGACGCCGGCTGTGGCCCAAAGAACAAGTCAGAGCCGAGAGTTGATAAACCAACAAAATTATATTCTCAATAACGGCAGATCTGAAAAACAATGCACAAATATGCTCACTCCACAATAGCTGAGTACAATATGTCCCCGATCAAACAACGTACTACACAGTACAATTAGCCACACTTGAACAACGGACACAGACAACAGTACACACTACAATGCAGTCGCATGCATTGAACAACCAAGACACTTAAAGACTAAAGAGATAGAAAACCTATTCAGTCCAAAGTCCTTGGAACAAAAGTCTGAATGATACTCTTCCGAGAATAACTCACTCAAAGTCCAGCGTTGTTGCCGTTCCGCTGCCCCGAAGTTTCTCTTCCAGGAAACCTCGCGTCTTCAATTGGCCACTCTCCAAGCTTCAAACTTCGCCGGAAACACGTCGGCTTCACACACGCAGCTGTTGCCAGGCGTCTTCGCTCGATAGCGGTAAACTCACGCTCTTGCCTGTAGCTCGAGCCTTCACCCCTCAGGTGGAAATCCTCTTCTTCTCCTGCTTTGTCGCAACGGACAAAACCTTCGCCGACTACACGGCGGAATCCCTACGCGCTCTGGCGCTGACTTCCGTCTTCTCCTTCGAAGTTTCTCTTCCAGGAAACTTCACGTCTTCTCCTGCTCTCTCATCTCCGCTGCTCGGTTAAATACCTTCCGCGCGACATTCCAGAAGGTTCTCGTCATTTCGTCGGCGCGATACGCAGCGAAGGCTGGGGAGAGGCGCGAGACTGTACGAGGACCGTCCCCGACCGATGACTCAACCCGGCCGAACACGCCCATTTCCTTCTAGAACTTTCCAGTGCTTGCTCGGCCGCCGCTGTGGGGTGAGAAGGTTCATCGGCGAAGCCACGCTTCCGAAGGGAGAGCGTCGCGCGCCCGGGGGGGGGGGGCCTTTAGATGTTTGTTTTCTTTTTTTTCCGTTGACCTCGCGGCGTCATTCGGCGCGTTATCGCAAGAATTTGGCGGCGCGCCCATTTTAAGCGCTCGTTCTGTGACACCACCTCCCATGTTATCCGCCCTTCAAATTTCTCGGTGCTGTTGCAAATGTTTAAATCATGCCTTTTACACATGTCCATTTGCATTCTGCCTGTTGGGTAAGTACATCCATCCATATCTTCTATGTGTGCATTCATATCTCCTAATATAATTACCTCGCACTTTTTTCGTAGTTCGTCAATGTCATTTGCTATGCACTGTACCATTTGTTGATTTTCCTCTCTGGCTTTTGCCCTTGTCTACAGAATGATACAAAAGCCAAGAACGTCATTTGCCCTGCCACTCTCCCTTTTAGCCATAAATGTTCCATGCACTCCTGCTTCACCTTTTGCAAGTCTGCACTTTTATAAATGAATGCCCCAATACCACCCTTCTGTGCGGACGGTGCGCACTGCGGATATTTCAGGTAAAATTAAATTTTATGTGCAACTTGACTAATTACGTGTCATATTGCTTCGTTTTTTGAGTGAAAATTTACCTCATGGGTTCGTGCTCAAAAATAAGTTTTTGTAAACAGCTGTCTGAATTGGCAGGGCGTCTTTTTAGCGTCTTATCATCCAGATCACGCTTTGTGCTACGACAAACAGCAGTATTACAGCCATTGCCACGGCATCCTTTCCACAGTGTCCCGGCGAAAAAAAAACAATGTAGCCAAATTGTGCTAAAACATGATAAAAAAGTGCTAACGTCATCCATGAGCAGTAAAACCAGTCGAAAGTAACTACGCTTTTGTAAAAGGTCCCATGGCGTTTTTGTAATTGAAAACGGCTCAATGTAACAGTATCTTATCAATTTCCTGAAAAGTGGTAAAGATTGTACTGCAAGTGCAAGAAAACGAAAGAAATCATGGGCCCCACTCCGTGAAGATTGTGGATCAGTGAAGCTGTGTAACGCTTCTGTTAAAACACGCGAACACCAACGCCGATACTGATATGAAATTTCTACGACGCAAGCTCTTTGGTGGTGTCGCATTAAAACTAACCGTTACATGTCACCCAAATTGGGCTAATCATCCTACTCGCCACTGGGCTTATTAAGGAAGGGTTCAATGAACCCACGTGTTCTTTTGGGTTGGAGTGCTGCCTCTTCACTTTTGAAAACAAAATCAGCACCACTGAAATTCTCCTTGATAATGGACTATGTGAACCCCGCGTGGAGAAATACCCGAAGCTCCGCATAAAGGGGTGCTTATGGTGACAGCACCCCTTTAGGTGGAGATTTGAGTTTTTTTTTTCTTTACGAGACTTGCACTGCCACCATGATTAAATATTGTATAGGTGCAATTTTATATTAACTAAGAGAAGCAGGACTCTGCGACCACTCCCCCAAAAATAAATGTGGCTGATCTCTGTTCCTAGAAATCGGTAAAACACAAAAGTGAAACGTGCCTTCTCGTAGGTATAGTTAAGCGCTTACTGTGCGTTGTTTTGCCACAAGGCAGAAAGAATGAACGCAACAGCAACAATTCTCAAAGTCACGTGAAGAACGGCAAACAGCAGCAGCTCGAAAGTTGCAGCGCGCACCTCAAGCGGAAAGCACGCATGAACTGAGCATACACAGGACGAGCGCGGACTAACCAGTCACAGCTCTCCACTTGAATCACGCCCTGTAAACAAAAAGAAAGGCGCAATAGGTAGGAGGGGACAGCTGTCACTGTTTTTTGCTTTTTCGTGTGTGAGCAGCGTGCTCGTTTTTTAAGTGTCGACGCGGCAGGGAGCGAAGTGACCTTGGCGCTCTCCCGAGTCACGAGTCTGATAAGCGCGCGCGCAGGAGAGGCCCCTCTCCGTGGAGGCGGCGCTCTCCGACACGCGAGAGACGAGTGATGGCCTTTAGAGCGGCTACAACGCGCACTCGTCGCGCCATCTGGCTAGTGATGACAGAAACGCGCTGAAACTGCGATGCTCCAAGGAACGTTAAATGTTGTATAATAAATATAAATGCCTTGCCGTTTGCGATCTTGACTTTTGAACGGTGTGGCGTAGTGGTTAGCGCCGGGCGCTGCTATTGAAGAGGTCGCCTGTTCGACGCCCTGCACCAAAGCCTGTGCATATTGTTTTTTCTTTGAAATCTGCTAGCATTTGTTTAAAACGTCCTATTCATGATGGAAATACGTAAGCAGAGCCATGGCGGGTCACGTTCTACAGCACTTTTTCTGTTAAGAAGACGCGTGACAGCGATCGCGCTCGTGGGTTCATTCAATCTTAGCAGTAATGAATTGGGCAATATGCCCGATTTCGGTGACATCAGCTAATTTTAACGCAATAGCATTAAAAAGCTCGTTTTGCAGAAATTCCGGTTTCTGCCTCGGCATTGGTGTCGGCGTCTGTAGTGGTATTGTTATCTTGGTTCGGGCTAGGCCAAAGCCGCCTAGAAGAAAATAATTTAAGCCTGCTCAGGATTACGTGCATGGCCTTTGACGTCACTCAGTTTTAACACTCGTCTCCTGTCGAGCAGACGTGTGAGTACATTCTCGCGCCATTCGAGATAGCAGGATAATTAGCTAACACTGACGATGCCTCTATCAGAGTGCTGGTGTTTCTTTTGGTGACTGCATCAAGATCATCATGTTTTTCTGTCTCCGTGAAGTGCTGCAGGGTGATGTGAAGTGCTTCTTTCACTTAATGTTCGCGTAGTGTACACTTGCAAGCTATCGCGATGGGGCAGTGCTGCGGGTCCAGCTGTCACCCATATTGACAGTGTGCCGAAGGCTCCAGCGTTTCATTCTCAAAGGATGATCGAAAAGCAATGTGACAGCGTGCCGTTCATCGGGAGGACATTTTTATGCGTTCTTTCCGTGATTCGAAGGTATGTGCGTGTCTATACTACTTGCTTTTGAGTTGTCTTTTAAAAGCAACGACGTTAACACGTTCAGTTCTGTCTGTAAAGTAATCTTACACTTCTGGCTTGCTGGTGGAAGTCTTGACCTCAGACATATTTAGCTGAACGTCGCGGGTGCTCAGCCACTCCATAACCTATCGTCCCGAGACAGTGCGAGGAAAAACAAAGATTTGGCGCTTTCGACGACTGCATTTGCCGAGACGTGGACTTAGAGGGGAGCTGGGGGGGGGGGGGGGGGGGCTGGTTGGCTGCAAAAGGATGGCGAGACGAAGTAGACTCACTTTCACGCTCAAACGGCCGCGTTTTACGTTCCGCTGCTCGCAACCGAAAACATCAAAATAAAGCAATAAACGCGCGTCGTAGCGTATTCTCAGAACGGGAATTATTCTCAGAACGGGCAACGGGAGACACAGATTGTCACTAACCATTTCGCTATTTGCGCATCGGTCTACAGGCTTATTTAGCTCCGGTCACTTCGTTTTGATAAATGGAAGGAGGGCTGGTACGTGGTGCCGCCTATCTGTTGCGTATTCTACGTAGAATTTCTTCCCGATTGTCCGCTCATTTTTTGGCGTTAATATAATTATGCTAGAGACTCTGCAGTGCCTTCGCCTAATTTCTTTTCCTTAAATTATGTGCCGCCGCTCTTCAACTTAATTCGGATGCCCGTACATACCTCAATCCTTTGCCTGTTTTGTAGCCTTTCTATAAGGGGCCTCTGGTGCACAAAGCATGTCCTAAAGCACTTTCTTAGACGTTTTTAATGTGTCTGAAAATTTCCAGCTGAAATACTCGAGGGCGGCTACCAAGTACACTGATCTCGAAACACGCCCCGCCACGGTGGTCTAGTGGCTAAGGTACTCGGCTGCTGACCCGCAGGGCGCGGGTTCAAATCCCGGCTGCGGCGGCCGCATTTCCGATGGAGGCGGAAATGTTGTAGGCCCGTGTGCTCAGATTTGGGTGCACGTTAAAGAACCCCAGGTGGTCTAAATTTCCGGAGTCCTCCACTACGGCGTCTCTCATAATCATATAGTGGTTTTGGGACGTTAAGCCCCACATATCATCATCATCATCATCATGATCTCGAAACATGCGCAACAGTACAAACGGATTCACTCAGTAGAGAAGACTGCAGACGTATAGCTAATTAATTAGAGCGTTTGGTGTGCCTCTTCTTTAATCTGTGTGTTATTCAAAAATAGCATTTACCTAACCCATTTCCACCTTTTATGTGGCCACCAAGCTTTACTCTTACAAATAGTTCACGTGTTCGATAGTGCACAGTATTACGTTCAGACGCAATAAGAAATGCTTACTAGTAAATCAGCAAAAACTTTAATGTGCCATAGATTCCTTAAACCAGTGCCAATCCAGACACAGATTGTTAAATGAAGCTGTGGTGTACACTTAAAGCTCGCCTGAACGCTTTATTTTTTCAAGGAAGATGATTATGGCAGCGGGTTCGCAGCCTCCCATGGGCGCGCGCTCGGCCGAGGCGAGTGACAACACGGTGGCAGTGAGCAGGCCTAAAATCTAGGTGGCGTTCGCCTAGCACTAGTGAGCCTCCCTAACGTCATCAATGTAAAGTCATAAAAAGCGGCTGTTCAACAAACCTGTGGCTTCTTTTAGGTGTGTTGACATTGGAGTGGCGTCTGTCTTTCAATTGCATGATACCGCTCAGCTAAGAACGGATACGACATGGTGTGAGATGGGTCTCGCATTACTTTAGTTTCCATTGCGGCACTCACTCTCCGTTCGGCCAGCACGATGGCAGATCCGCCACCGACGCCGTTAACCTACCACCGGACTTCCGAATGGACAGAATGGGTTATGTCATTCGATGATTACCGCCGTGAACCAGGACTCAGGACTGAACGAAAGAACGGAGGAATCTAAGGACATTTCGCCCACGTATTCTACAAGAGAACCAAAAGTGGGCGTGCCAGTACTATAAGGCGACGTAGAGGACTTTTATGTAGATGGGACACTTAACGGGTCAAAGGCCCGATAAGCGGAATTGTCTATCAAGGGGCACGCGAAAGTGCTAAAGCGTTAGGTAAGTGCAGGTGGTGGTAAACAAAGTAGATATAGAAAAGGTATTTATCATGATGAGGATGAAGATGTTTCTAAACAAGGCTATGACCAATGCATTACATAGTACTGTAGTTATAGGAAGAATTCCTATCTACTCATTCAATCTTCTTCGATGGATATGTGCCATGCGCGGAGAACTAAAAGAAGAAGACCAATGCAGCATACATATAGCACGTGCTTGAAGGAAATGAGCTGAAGCCATATAGGTCTTTTCAAACACTTGCGCTCGGTGTCAATGCTCGATGACGATGATGCTTCTGGATAATTGGAACCTACAAACCCGAGGGGATCGGCTAAGAGTTAGATGGATCGTACAGACTGCATTTTTTTCAAGTTTTAATAAATGTTATTTATTTATTTATTACATACTGCTGACTTGTTTACCAGGTCTTAAGCAGGAATGGGCATACAGAACTGTTTACTACAAAAAACATAATTGACATCACACAGCATACTGACAGTGGGTACAATTCAACACTTTTGTATTAATTTACAAAAAAACTAAAGAAAAACATTACAACAATGGCATAGCTTTGCTGACTGAAACGTACTAAAAAGTTGGAAGCATTGCGTAACTCTGGGCTGCATGGCTGTACAAAAAAGTGTTAGTGGTTATTGAGAGCATGTAGAAATAAATCAACTGTTGGACACTGTACAGCATCGGGTGATAGGCAATTCCACTCACGGGTAGTTCTTGAAAAAAAAATTGAATACCTGAATGTGTCTGTGCGGTTTACGTAATCCAAAACTTTTTTTGAATGATGTGAGCGCACAGAATATTCACTTATTTGTCCAATATGCACTGTTTTGTTGATACCAGTTTTGCTGTGGAAAATGAGGTAAAAAACCTTCAGCCTCTCCATTCTTCTCTCGTGTAGTTTTTCGAGATCCGCTTCAATTAGTAGAAGTGAAGGGGAAGTACGCCAACTTTAACAATTAAAAACAAATCGGACAGATTTTTTTTGACCATTTCTATTTTTTTAATATTGGACTCAGTAAAGGGATCCCACACTGCAGCTCCATATTCCAATACTGGTCTAATGAAAGTTTTGTACGCGAGAAGTTTGATGTGTGGTGTGGCATTCACAAGCCTCCTTCACAAATAGCCAAGCTTTTTCATTGCCTTTCTTTCAATATATTCTATGTGTTAATTCCATTTTAAGTATGATGTGAGCATGAGCCCTAAATATTTGTGTTTAGTTACTTCGGACAGCGCATGACCGTTGACGTGATAGGTAAACAGAAGCCGCTGTTTCTTACGCGTAACTTGCATTGCTACTATTTTTTTTTTATAATTGTCATCTTCCAATTTTCACACCATGTTTGTAGCATTGCTAGTGCAGTATTTAAAGATTCTTGATCACTGTAACTATAAATTTCCTGATATAGTATACAATCGTCCGCGAAAAGCTTCATTTTTACGGGCAAGTTTAGCACAATATAACTATGTATCAATATAAATAACAGAAAAAACAATGGCCCCGAAATTGACCCTTGAGGCACACTCGATTTCATGGGGGCGGAACTCGAGGTGACACCATCAATGGCAACACATTGCCTCCTCATTGAAAGATACTCATTTTTCAGAATTGGTTTGAGCTTAATTAGTAATTTCTGGTGACTCACACGATCGAAAGCTTTCTCAAAATCCAATTATATAACATCTACTTGACCATTCATATCGATCCCTGCTGCTAGGTCATGAAACGTCTCAGTAAGCTGGGTTACCGTAGAATAATACCCTTTGCGAAAGCCGTGCTGAAGGGGCGTGATTAGGTTATTTCTTTCGACAAACATAGACATATGTTTGAATATTATATGCTCTAGAATTTGGACACTAGTGCATAGCAAGGAGATAGGCCTAAACGAGGATACAAGTGAATGTTCATCAGTTTTTGGTACTGGAGTGATCTTAGCGTGCTTCCGATCACTCGGAAGCTCAGCGCGCTGGAGAGATGATTTAAAGATCAAGCATAGGTATTTGGCATTCCATTCAGCATACCTTATCAGAAATGATACCTGCTTGCTCGATACGCACATATTTCTTGTGATGAACGTTGAACACCTGCCACGCACCCACATGAGAACCTTTGTAAATGTCCTACAATGCAGTTATGAAGCACAAAACGCGTTTGCGAATTATGTTATTGCAAGTGGCCTGTTTTTGAGTGGTGTAGCAGCGCTCGATTATCTCGCACCAGGGCGCAACTGTAAAAGACAGATTGATTGATGACACGCCTGCCTTCTTTTTTCCATTCACCCACATTCATTTTCATAATGATCGTAGGCATTCGGTTCCTACACTAGCTTTGTGTTTCTATTTTGACGGCAACTACAGATTCGATGAGTTAGCAAAAACTGACACCAGTTAAACATCCTGACGCTGTTCATCCAACAACGCCTTCCCCAGAGAAGCCCGAAGAGTCGACTTCTTCTGTCAAATATTAGTTCCATTTGTGCATTCATTCATTTTTGGTGGAGTCTCCAAGAACAACGTGCCTACAATAACAACAAAGAGTAAAAAAATAAAACAATGAAACACGTATTGATATTTTCATAGTTTTATATCAGTCAGATCGTGGTACAATGAAAAATTTTAATCGGGGATTGAACTCTCATCACACGTGTTGGGGTTTCAAAACTGACCTTAATGGAAAACAGACACTAAACTTTCGTGTCTAAACGCGAGAACCACCACATTTATTTGCAATCGGCACCGATCGGTCTTTCATTTAGGTTTCGCAAGTGCGGCCAATACTGACTCGTCCTAGACAGCGCTGGAGTGTGCCACAAACACTGATGACTTTTCTATAGGTTACGAAATTTCTTGTCCGATAACCCTACCTTGTTTTTAAGTTGAAGTTTTTGTAAATAATAAAGAATGTCGGAATAACCTAATGACAGCTATGTCTTCTTCCTCTGATGAGACAAATAATTCCAAAGCAACCAAGTTTACCACCAACTTTAAGAGAGCTCGTACACGAGCTGAGTTAACTGTTGAATCGGCCAAGAGAGCTTGTTCTAGTCTTTGTTGGAATGCATATTGCACAGAAAATCACCGCCGACGCCAGACAGCTTGGAAGCAGCTTATTCATGATCAGTCCCCGAAAATTCGGTCTGATTATACATTTGTCGCGGCTAGTTTTAAATGCACAATCGACCAAGCAAAGCAGGAACATGATCGCATACATTATGACTTTTTCTCGAAACCAAAAAATAATAAAGCCAGTTTTGATTCAAGAGAAGCAGGAAAATGCAAACAGCCCCATAAATTCGGATTGTGCACTTCTATCGTCAGTAGAAATGACTAAAGTTCTAGAGTTAATCGCTAAAGGGCTCGAGCGTAGATTTACACTGAATGTAGCGAACGTTTGGCGAAAATTTACAAACTTCACTGACTTTGACATAATTACAATCATTGAATTATCCTGCGTGATTAGACAGTTGCTTCTGTGAGCTCACGGGCCTGATGAAATCATAGCGCGTATGATCCAAGTTTTATTCAAATGTTATAACTGTGAAATTGTCAATGTGTGTAAGGTATGTTAAAATATGCCTGGATTCTTCATGATCGGCAAATAGCGAAGGTGATTACGATACCTAAGGAATCGGGAGCAGGGTTTAACACAGAAAATGATAGACCTATATTGTTGACTTATAACGCAGTCAAACTCGTAGAGAGGGTTCCTAATGGTAGAATCACTAACTATATTTTCCACAAGCCTATACTGAAACCACAACAAATTGGTTTTAGATCAGCAAGTTCAATTTGGTGAACACATACTGACTTATAGAGCCGTGTACAGTTTGCTAGGTAAAGAAGACAATAAGCTGCGATTGGGACCCTTGCCATGCTATATTACTAAACTCACTACAAATTTGAAATTTTCAACAGTATGTGACGGCGTAGTCAGCAGAATTTTCACAATCAAGAGAATTTATTGTGCTAAGGATGGATGCTCGTCAACTAAATATAAATAGAGTCGTGAAGCTCACCAAGGAATGGTTGTAAGTCCACTTTTATTTAAAACACTAATTAGTTCGATACCAACCTGTCAGGATATTTATATCTACGCATATGTAGACAACATGGCATTCGTTTCAGCTGACAATGATACTGACGCTCCACAACGAAAATTGTAAATCTACTTGAATATGGTGGATATATGGCTGCAGTCCATTTCACTGGTAATAAATGTAAACAAGAGGGTTCGGGGGTAGCAAGGTTAACTTTTCTTTCTATTATGTGTAAACATGACACTAATCTGCAAATATACTCTCAAATATTTGGGTGTTTTATACAATGAAAAACCTAACGGGAGTTCTCATACTGAATATATAGCGGCTAAAGCTCAACGAGCTTTGGGCTTATTGCACCGAATGAGCAATCACAATTTTTGGGTACGTAGAAAATTCATGTTAATGTTGTTCAAGATGTATATGCACCCAGTATTATATTCTGGATGCGTGTTGTTCGCGGGTGGCCCTGCTTAGAAAACTAACCCATTGATTACCTTGGAGCGGGCAACTCTGCGCTTCTGTCTAGGGTTCCTTAAATCGGTAGCAATTCTTTTCATGTTTCAGGAAGCGCATCTACCTTCATTTCTCCGTTGAGTCCGCTTAATAACGTGACAGATATTTCTAAAATTTTATACCTTGCCAGCAAGAAGAAATGAAAATGTTTTCTTCAGGGACCCAGACTCTCCCTTTCTCTTCAATTGACCACGTTTTGATACACATCAGATAATATGCGTACAAAAGAAACTGGAAATATAGGTGCTAATGTCAGAGAGGTAATGGTAACTACTGACTCAAGTCAGTTTCTCATGACAGATTATGATGAGATTTTCCCTCAAAAACTTAAATTTCTATCCCACGAATTCTTAAAAAAACAGGTTTTAAGATATTCTGATACATGCGCAAACACGTAACATATTAGCTACAGGTGTTTTCTTGAATGAGGGAAGAGCATGTGTGGGAATCGTCTGCGAGTCGCTTGGCTAGTCATTCATCGTGAGGCTGCCCAGTTTCACTACGTTTCTCGAAGCTGAGCTCGTGGCTGACATCATGGCACTGCGAAAACTTCCGCTAGACGATAACCGGGCGATCATTACAATTTAGCCTATGGTATGCATGACCCTTTCAATTTCACGCAGCTCGCGTGCCCTCAAGACGTTACGCTCTTCAGTTGCACCTCGGCTGAAGCACCTAATATTAGCGTGCGTACTGGGACACTGTGGATCAAATTTGAATGAAATGGCCGATGGTGCGCGTCACTATAGATCTCCGATACTGCAGGTTTTCCAGTGGTAGAATTCTTCAACTGTAATCAGATGTAGAAACTTATCGATTCAGACAGATCGGATGAAATCAATAACAACATGAACGGAATACGAGCACCTTAAGTTACCACTGGAAGCCGCATTGAAGCAACTCTAGACAATCGGAAGTGACGATCACCAGATTTTGATGCCATGTGCCCTTGTTGAGCTTATACCTACACAGGGCTGGTCCGATATTGTTACCCCTCTACCGATTCTGCGGAGAATTGGAAAATATTGCACACTACTTCCTGTCATGTCGCCAATAGTCAGATATTACAACACGACTTCTCATTAGTGCCCTTTCGAAAATAGGCCTATTCGTAACTGGACAATTAGTATTTAGCTTCGGCGCCTCAGTTTTGGGATGCTGTCACTGGGACACTTTTGATGCTGTATCTAATTTATTCAAACTAATAACCAGTGCCGTTTTGCTGTTGCCTTCACATACTTTTTTATTGTTATGCTGTAAAACTTAACTAATCTCTTCCATATTGTATTGCGCAGGTTTTTCCTGCAGCCTAATACGAGCTCAAAAGCATATTACTGTTTATATTGTTATAATTTGTTGTAATGCATATCTTTACCATTTTATTTACTTTTTGTTTTTATTTTCAAATCAAACTTTCTAAATGACTTGTCAAATTTTCAATTACTCATTCTTGGCTGAAATCCCAGAGTCGGATAGGTGCCATTATTTTTGAAGGAAAAACAAACAATATATAACGACTAATATTTTCACTCGCGAAATACCATCGGGAAATGCTTTTTGTACAGAAGTTAAGCCAACAATGAAGGCATGTGTGTAAAGTTGGTATTTGTGAGCTAAATTTTTCGTTTCTACCAGATGGAAGCCTGCTTATAAGCTCGAAGGCTATGCGGTTGTCACACAGGTCCCGTTAATTAGGGAGGCGATCGCCGGGCTAATTCCAAAGGCCGAAGTATCGGCCCCCCGAACCGCACCACGAAAGCGTGGACAATTTAGAAGTGGTCCTTTTTGGCGCGCCAGCGGACGCCGGCTGTGGCCCAAAGAACAGGTCAGAGCCGAGAGTTGATAAACAAAACAGAATTATATTCTCAATAATGGCAGATAAAAAGCAATACACCAGTATGCACACTCCACAATAGTTGAATACAATATCTCACAAACCAAACAAGGTACTACACAGTACAATCAGGCACACTTGAAACAACGGACACAGACAATACGCACTACAATGCAGTCACATGCATTGAACAACCAAGACACTTAAAGACTAAAGAGATAGAAAACCTATTCAGTCCAAAGTTCTTGGAACAAAAGTCTGGATGATACTCTTCCGAGAATCACTCACTCAAGGTCCAGCGTTGTTGTCGTTCCGCGGCCCCGAAGTTTCGCTTCCAGGAAACCTCGCCGAACTTTCTCTTCCAGGCAACCTCGCTTCTTCAATTGGCCAATCTCCAAGCTTCAAACTTCTTCGCTGGAAACACGTCGGCTTCACACACGCAGCTGTTGCCACGCGTCTTCGCTCGATAGCGGTAAACACACACTCTTGCCTGTAGCTCGAGTCATCACCCCTCAAGTGGAAATCATCTTCTTCTCCTGCTTTGTCTCTACGGACAAAACCCTCGCCGACTACACGGTGGAATCCCTACGCGCTCTGGCGCTAACTTCCGTCTTCTCCTTCGAAGTTTCTCTTCCAGAAAACCTCACGTCTTCTCCTGCTTTGTCCCTACGGACAAAACCTTCGCCGACTACACGGCGGGATACCCTACGCACTCTGGCGCTAACTTCCATCTTCTCCTGATCTCTCGTCTCGGCTGCTCGATTAAATACCTTCCGCGCAAGATTCCAGAAGGTTCTCATTATTTCGTCGGCGCGATGCGCAGCGAAGGCTAGGGGAAAGGTCGAGAGGATACGAGGGCCGTCCGCGTCGGATGACTCAATCCGGCATTTCCTTCTAGAAATTTCGAGTGCTTGCTCGGTCGCCGATGTGGGGTGAGGAGGTTCGTCGGCGAGCCCACGCTTCCGAGGGAGAGAGTCACGCGCCCGGGAGTCTTTGAATGTTTGTTTTCTTTTCTCTTTTTTTTATCGTTCACCTCGCGGCGTCACTGCGGCGTTTCGACGCGAGAATTTGGCGGCGCGCCCTTTTTAAGCGCTCGTTTTGTGACAGCGGTCATCCACGTGTCACTGTATACTCTGCACAGTGCACTGTTCCGACGTTGATGGGGATGTTCACAACCTGGCACTTAATGTTAAACTGGCCTCCACCATGTCACCTCTGTGCCGTCCGCTAAACGGCTTCACTGGTGATCAGTCTTCACAGAATGGAATAGCTTTCCAATTCCATCGTTCGCTATTTTGACAGCATCTCACCTGATGATACTGCAAACACGCCCAAATCACGTAACTAGCGAACAGTCGCAAGTGTTCCTTATAGTTCTAAACAAATAGCTTGCGCGACCCAAAAGATAGTCCAAAACTACGTATTCCTCAACATTTTGAGAATAACAATTGAAAGCGTACCCACGGAGTGAATGATAAAGTTTATCCGCCGCCTTTCGGGCACGTGCCTTCTATTTATCTATCTATCTATCTATCTATCTATCTATCTATCTATCTATCTATCTATCTATCTATCTATCTATCTATCTATCTATCTATCTATCTATCTATCTATCTATCTATCTATCTATCTATCTATCCGCCTAACGTGAAACTGTCACATATACGTGATACTGTGACCAAAGTTTGTTTCATGGCAGTGCAAGCTTGGCATGCCCAAGAGCGCGTGCATTGTAGCAGACGACGCAAAGCTGCGCCTGCATTCACTCTCGCGCCTGCGCAGGTTTAATTGGATGCGCGGCCACACTGGCGGCAGTGGCGCTCCGCGGAGCGCAGCATTAAGATCCCTAGGTGAAACAAGTTTCCAAGCTGGCGTTAGCATTACTCAATGTTCTCGATGCCGTCCTCCTGACTCTCTCGCTTATCCCTACTTCTTTCTGCCATCCCCGTCTGTAATTGGTCCATTCCTTCTACGCGATCTTGCATATGGCTGGTGGTGTTATTTATTAATACGCAAAATATTCAAAACGAGTATGCATGCACATATGGCTGCAGCCGGATTCTCGCCGTGACCAAAGACGAAAACGTAGTTAGGACATAAACGGAAGAGGAGGAGTGTTTCACTTGGTGCCAAGTCGGCCGAGATTGTTTCGCGGTGCTGGTTCAATGCAATATTCAAGTTTTTTCAACATTGCTTTGTTGCCGTAAAACAACAGAAAACGGTCTCATTTTCTTGAACTTACGTTGTGCTACCCGAAATGAAGCACGCCGTGAAGTATAGCTATGAAACATTTCACGTGAACGCTTTCGTGCAACTCTGTCACGTCGACGCGAATCTGCGGAGCAAGTTTTTGTCTATTTTAGGGGCGAAGCTCCTTAGGGCGTGGGCTGTGCGTCCCCTGTAGCCTGTATGTAGCCACCTCTAGTTTAGTTCTTGCAGTGTTCACTAGATGGCGGTACCATCCCCTGTATGTAGCCACCTCTAGTTTAGTTCTTGCAGTGTTCACTAGATGGCGGTACCGTCTCCTGTATGTAGCCACCTCTCGTTTAGTTCTTGTAGTGTTTACTAGATGGTGGTACTTGTAGCTGATGATGAAAAGATGCAAGATGTTATAAACTAGAAAGCGGTACTTGTAGTTGATGAAAGACGCGCGATCTTATAAAATAGGAATGATGTCACATATGGCGCGTGTCAATAGTTGAAGGCAATCGTTCGATTTAGTGCGGCGACGTACGCTAGGGGGAGCGTTGTAATAAAATCCGTTCGCTGTTGGCGCACGCTCGGAGTCGCCGGATGGATAAGGCTGCACAGCGGAGAGAGCGCAAGGCGGCAGCAGCGCGCGCTCGCAGACAGAATCCCGATGTGCGAGCGCGCGAGGCAAGGGACATCGCAAGCCATCCATCGTCTAACAACAAATAAAAGTTGATTTGTGTATATACACACACAGCGTTTCTCACGTCTTTACATCATGATCGACTGGGCGAATTACACAGAAGATTCACAGTTTACCGATGAATCCCTCCGGAGCTTCGCCCATTCATCATCATTCAACCCGTGAATATGCCGTAATTTTTTTCGTGCACCCGGCAACTAAGCCCAATGTTTCGAATGAAAATCGAAGACGCGCGATTCTCCCCGCCGAATGATAAGTGGGCACGCACAAACACCTGAGCCCCCGCCCCCATTCGCGGGGCTAACCCCCGTATACTAGAACGTCCCTCCGCTTAGTGCTTCACCTTAACTTGAGAAGGCTGATGGGAGCGCCGTCTCTGGGCAGGGAAATTTTTTATTTAAGCGCCAGGAATGAGTCTAATGCGCGCCTATAGTGCCTGCCAGTTGTTACAGAAACTTGTGCGCACGCACGTATACAGAGCAGCTGGAGCGTGTAATCAACGCAGCTACAGGAACATGTCACACTTGACCAGTTTACCAGAACGAGGCATAAAGGAGCCGAAACGCGCTGCTTTGAGACACCTCGCCAGTAGAACTCTCACTTTTCAGGAAAATCCGCGCACCACACCAAAATCACCTTGCATCACGATTGTCAAAATGGGCCGACACATTAAAAAAGTACTGTCATTGCAGTGCTGCTATTCACCTTTTCATAAACGCCTCCCTGAGCACCGCCATAGCCCTCCTTGGGCGGTGCGAATTGGCGCGTCCCCTCGAAAACGCACTGACATTGCTGCGCCCTTAGCCTTTGTACTCCCGCGCACAGCCCATGATGGCGGTGTTTTTTTTCCTTCCTGTGAAAGGGTGTATATAGTCAAGCGTTCGTACCAGCCTGGCAGTGTTTTTTTTCTTGCGTGTGCACAAGCCGGCTGTAATCACTCGTCACAACGCCACGCCCTGTGGTCACTGACAGCATCCTCCAGCAAGAAGCGCGTTTACTGTGTGAAAGCACGAAAAGGGCACATTCGTAGAACTAGACTAGTTATAACTGGACGAACTACGATGCATGACACGAGATGGCATGGCTAGTGGGGTAAAATGTAGAACTGCACAATGTTGCCAGTTCAGTAACGCACATCCCGCTTGCTCTTGTGTTGTACCGTTTATGCTCACAAAGGTAACCGTTTATTCTGCGACTCATTTCATTCTGTTTTGTTTTTTACATCAAGTCACCATAGTAACTTAACCCAAACTTCGCTTTTTGATGAACCCCGCCGTGGTGGTCTAGTGGCTAAGGTACTCGGCTGCTGACCCACAGGTCGCGGGTTCAAATCCCTGCTGCGGCGGCTGCATTTCCGATGGAGGCGGAAATGTTGTAGGCCCGTGTACTCAGATTTGGGTGCACGTTAAAGAACCCCAGGTCGTCAAAATTTCCGGAGCCCTCCACTACGGCGTCTCTCATAATCATATGCTGGTTTTCGGACGTCAAACCCCACAAATCTAATCTAATCGCTTTTTGATGAAAGTTTTGAGCCTTCTATAGGGGGCGCTCCTGGAACATAGGCAAGGAAGAAAGGGAAAGGTGTCGCTACCTTGGAAACTTGTTTCATCGACGCGGCCACCCACTTGCACGTTTATCAAAAATTGGCTGGCACTGTACATACCTTTACTGGTGAATTGTGCAGCGTTAAGTCTGTGTCTCGGCTTCTGGCTGAAAATGCATTTGGTGCAATGCAGTTTGGCGGTGATGCACAAGTCCCGACCGACGTGGAGTCGTCGTAGTGTTTCGACATCTATATTTGCATGCTGTTTTATTGGCGACGCCTTTGCACTGTGGTTATCGACAACAATGGGAGAAAAAATCCTTTCTTGTGGATACTGTTTTATTATGAGGCAAGTAAATGTTTCTGTAATAACATCTTTCCTGTGGATACTGTTTTATTATTAAATCAGCAAATCTCCTTGTATTAACATTACTCCTTCATGTGGTCCAATATGTGGACATGATCCCATAATTAGAAACCTTAGAAGTCCATTTGATAATCAGAATGATGTACTAGAGGTATGAGAAATTGTCGTGCACCACAGAAGATTCAAGTGTCGGATTATAAATCTGCATACTTATTTAATGAAAATCACAAGTATTCCGAAGGTTGAAACAATCAAAACTAAAGCGGCAGGCTGTTTGAATGAAAATCAATATAAATTGCGTAATATTTTATAACGAGAGGCAAGCTGAAATGTTCGCCGCCTGGTGCGTCAAACCTCGAGCGTACTTCGACACTTCTCCGAGCCTCTTGGTTCCGTTCAGTGTGCGCGTGCCGTCATTGTCACACTTCCCGGTCCAGTCTTCGCATTCCAAATCGAAAAGCGTGATGCTCAACTCGAATTCCGTGTACCGAACTTTCAACCAGCATAACTGCGAAAGAAACGAGTCAAGAAATAAATGTTCCGGCGAACACGCACGGGAAGAACAGTTTATACGAGAGAATCATTTTCGCATGATTATTCCGAAGTGCCACAAGTGCACAAGAAATGATGGAAGAGGAAATAGAATAGGTGGAACTGGCTTACAGTATTCTTTTTGCGTGTGGCGTCAGTAGCGCTGTCCTAACTTTCGAGAGGATACATTAGCAAAAACCGAGAAGCGCGACCAGTAAAATGACAATGGCACTGCGGTAAAGTGAATGCATACATACGTTCAAATATGCGTCGTTAGCAATGTTGGCAGTCGGTGGTTCCACGTTATGAATGAGTGATACGACTGACATTCTGAAGCCTGTACGCTCATCAGACAGTTTGTGCCTGTCTACCTATCCATAGCCTCCGAGCACCGCGCTTTGAAAAATAATCAGGAGTGTGTAACGTCGCTAAATAACGATATTATTATGAAATACGTCGGTGTGGAGGACGTCCGAAATTGCAACCACCTAGGTTATTTAACGTGCACCTAAATTTAGGTACATGGGCCCAGAGCATTTTCGCCTTTATCAAAAACACAGCCGCTGCGGCTGGGATTGGATCCCGTGACTTGCCGGTCAGCATTCAAACATGATGACCCCTAGACCACCGTGGGGGTCACCAGTACAAAATAAGATTACGTTTTAAACTCTGTCTATTATGGGTGAATTTGAACTTTAATCACACACGCTCCTGAAGTTTGTATCTATACGCTGAAAAATGTTATGTCCTGAGTTTCCTCCCGTATAGAGAGCGAGAGATAAGTGCTTTTATGATGTGTCGCTATAGCTGTGCTGCCTTATTTCTAAACGTGAGAGCAAACTTCGAGGAATGGCGTGAATTTCATTTCGGTGCATCGACAGTGCAGCCACGTTGGTGCTCGGTGAGTACACTTCAGCATATTATTTACCGAAATAACACTTGGCCGCGGTGCAGTCACGTAGATCAGCGTTTTAACTACTGATTCTATATTCTAACCTCCTTGAATTTGTTCTGAAAGGTTAGCTACCTTACGTAACCACGCGCATGCTGGCTATATTGCCGATTATCACCTCACATTTTCAATATACGGAACAACGCATTCAAACAGTGTCTTCACTTTCAGTGTAAATGAAAGACTGCGAGATGCATCAGGATACTGAGAAGAATGAATCTACTACGATCACTAAATCGGAAATATGGCCTAACACCTTCTATTTTGTCGGTGCTTCAGTGTGCATTAATATCTTTCATGAAGTTTTTTTTTTCAGGGTAGATCAGTGCTATTTTATTAGTGAGCACAAAGCCTCACTTTTTTTTACTTGCATAATGGCTCGAACTACCTTAAAAGGTTCGTAGAGCACCTCCGATATTTCTTCAAACATTTAAAGTAGACACGCACCCTTTGTGCATAATGTCGTCACGATCAACGATTCTGCACGTGGCAGCAATATACAAACTTCCGGCACATCACAAATCCTAAGAAGCAATCCCTCCTTCTTTCCCAAACTTTCGTGCCTCCGCATGACGCGCTGTTCTGATATTCTGACGCGCTGATCCAAATATGCTGCGATTGGTAGAGCGAGAGCCTACGACTTCCGGCCTGTCTGCAGGCAGCTGTCTGGGCTGCTTTTGTTCGTCGTGTTCCCCGCGTGGGCACGCCCGCTCACGAATGGGCTACTGTGGTCTGTTACGTAACTACGCAAACTTTATTCAAGTGGTGGCGCAACGCCGGGTTCATACCGGAAAGATTCGTATAGGCACGGCAGTCGCGGTTCGCCAACAAGCACGCAGCTACAACAGGCCCCGGAAACTCGGCGCTAGTTTCAGTTTCAAGCAATATGCACCCTCGTAGCAGTTCCCGTGCTTCGTAAGATCCGGCTGAATGAAGTGAGGTTGACGTGAATCTTCAAATTTATTGGCACTCACAAATGTTTTACGAATAAAAAAATTCTATACACCAGTAAATAACTTCTTTTTCGTTTATATGTCATTTATAATTCTTCATTTTGTGAATTTTCTATCAGGCATAGCGCGCGAAGTGGTTGACATGAGTTACGAACTCATGTCAATCACTTGTCTCTGGTCCTTCCCGCCTGTCACCCAGCGATATTAGAAGTTGGATCCCGCTCAGCTATCTCACTCGGTTGGCGTGCCAACTGCGCGAACGATAAGGACAGCAAGCTTTGGCGGGTAAATAACGGAAGCAGCAGTGAGCTGCGCCGGACATGTCAACCATGCATCCGTCGAAGATGGCTAAATTGGGCAGCACACGGTTTTCGCGGCTCAGCAGCGAGTCTGATAACCGTAGATTTTCTACTTCCGCGAATTTTTTTATTCTATTTATTTTATTTTCCTCAAGGGTCCCTGATAGAAGGGACATTACATGAGGGGTGGGCGTACAAGTCATGGGTAAAGGCAAAGCTGGATGTGCAACAAAACAAAATAGCTAATTTTAGGACATAGCTGAAGCGGCAGAAACAAACAAAACGTAAAAAGAGAAGAGGGGCGAGTAACAGGTACATTTGTTTGTGGACTCTAGATAAAAAACATTATGCAGCGACAAAAGATACCACTTATAAGGTACACAACATTGCCAAGAGCACAAAATATACATACACGCCATACTAGGAATATGACACTAGAAACCACTACACAAGAAGTAGCATGGTAAGTCACACGTTTTTTCAACGTTTCTTGAAGGCAACGGGTGAGCAGAAAAATTTGGACTCAATATCTGAGCATGTATTGATTTTCCACGAGTACACATCAATAGATGCAGTTCTCTGCAAGACTGACTGGACTGACAGAAGTGCAATGTCGCTTGACTAACTGGTGAACACGATAGCCCAGTTGCTGTCCGGATGCGTTCATTGAAAGGCTTGAATTCGAGTTGGCTCTGCTACACAGTTCTATTGCTTTTTTGTTTTTGGCGTGTTGTTCAAATGATCTCAAGTAACTATAGGCTGTTTCGTGCTCCTGAAATATTTGTAGCCGTGGTTTGCTAACTTGTAAATCTTTACTTCTAATACTGTCATTCAAATACGCGTGATTGGCTAGATTCTTTTAAGTCTTATTACAGAGAATGTCGATGGAGCCAGCGTTTTGACTGGTGAACTTTTCTTCGTAAAGGCAATGCTGTTGCTCTGACAAAGACAAGTCATGTTGCCGAAACACTGCTTCCAGCGACTCTCTTTCTCGAAAAAACTTGTGATCGCTTGAAGCCTCTCCGTGGCTCTGCACTACAGTGTCGTTTGGTACTGAAGTTCTCTAAGAAAACTATGCGCGCCCTTAAAACACACGTGATTCAGTCAAATACGACGTGTCCTACTCGCGATTCGTGAGAACTGTCGCATTGATTCGGATATTTTGGATTCAATGTTTTCTCAATAGGTTCCTATGTCACTTGTAAACTAAAGCTGCTTTTATATATGTACTCTTTCACACTAGTTGTATGTCTCTGTTGTTTCATACAAACTTTGCAATAAAAAAGTTCATTTTATTTGTGCGATCGAGTTTTGTCTTACTGAGAAATCAGTCAGCTTAGCTTTCGTCACTTCAGAATACACGAACAAAATTTTTGAAACGTGTCAACAAAATTTTACGAATGACCACATCACCCAAGCGGCCAGCAGACCTGAAAGAAGGAACGAGCGCATTCCGCTTGCATGTTAAGTGGGAAAGAGGGCTTCCGCGGCCATCCTCCTTCTCTCAATTTTTGTTTCTTTCACTCTATTTGGTGACCTCACCAACGACGTCAGGAAAAAACTTTTCTGTTCGTAACTTATATCTAGTAGAATGCCTGGTAACAGGCAGTGGTAAAAGCTGCGCCGCCGCTCCGTATCAGCATGCGAGAGTGATCACACGGGATGTATAGGGAGTTTCGGCCCCCCATGGCTACAACGCAAATGACGCAGTCGACGGTCCGAGTCGCGTCAACCGGAAGTAGACCATGTTTCAAGCAGCACGTCAGTGATGACATATGCGACGCGGTATTGGAAGAGGCATTCGACGAGAGGGCAAAGCTGCTTGGGAGAGGATACCATGGAGGGTAGGGCAAGGCAGAGTGAAAGGAGTGATCGTCGTGGTTTCGATAATCAAACGCGTATAACTCCGCTATTACTGCACCGTTTTAAAAAAAATTTCTCATGGTTCCGTGTTCGTCTGACACTCAGGCACAATTTCCCCACTAATACTGAATTTCGATCTCTCGGTGGTTTACGGGCCCTTTAAGAGCTCCATTCTGTCGTTGAACTTTACACTCTAACTTCTATTGCATAGTTTTCGCAAAGTTTGATCGGAGTGTTTCAGCGGTTAACATAATCTGTGATGCGCTAGACGGACATTTCAATCTCTTGTGGGACACCGCTCAAAACACGATTAAGGGGAAAACGTGGCCTGAGCACGAAAGCGACACTAAGAGTGGTCCGGTGCAGTGCAAGCATTTGAGTAAACGACGAGCTCAATGAGCTGTTATTTTTTCAGGTATTTCGCTATGGAAGTTTATTACAGCTCTTTATTACGCTATAACCATCCAAAGTATCAAAAAACGTTTTATAGGATGGGGTGGTGAAGAACTAGTAGAACGCGGAATGTCGCTGGAGCCAAAGTTTCAACAAGTACACTTGTTTTCATCAAGGCTACAACTGATCATTACAAGCCCACTAGTTGAAACATGGGCTCACGTTCAATAATTTTCTGTCACCTGTTCAAGCTTCGGCCATTACCAAAACTACTGTCTTGTTTGTAGGCCTCTAGTGTGGTAAGCACGTTGATAAGTTGTGACCGACAATCAAGCCAAGCATAATATTGGGGATCATATTTGTTAAACTTGCCACACAAACGAGAAAAAGTAAGGTGGACGAAAAGACCACTTGCCTCCAGCAGAACCGAACCTACAACCTCTTAATAACGCGCACGATGCCCTGCCAGTGGAGGTATATGGCGGTGGTCAACAATCCATCCACTTTATCGAATACACTTGTGCGCTTAAACCTGAGTGTCGCCATCATGACTTGAAGCTATGATGGCGAGTGTGGAGCACTTTTTCTCCCTACTGGCGTCACATAGCACGTGATGTTTGTACGAGCTCGCAGCTGGTCAATACTACCTCGCGTACTACACTTGAAGCCATGGGTTATGCGAGAACGAGATAACCTCGCTATCAATGAAGGGAAGAAGGGCAATTTCAAGAGCTTAATTTTCTTTGTTAAATACAGTATCTTGTGTTCGGTAGCACAGGAGCGGAGCAGATCATCGACGACTTTCGACAAAAATTAACGGCCACGATCCGTTAGTAACTGTCGAGGGTTGCCGTGGTGCAGAATAACGTCGTGCCGCAATATCTCTAGCACAACTAGTTGGTATCGTGCATGCAATGGCGTATCTTGTGGCATTATTTGTCGCGACAGCAGTCCACTTGTTCCTTTTGGTAGAAATGGGGAATGGGCCAAGTAGGTCGAGGCGCGCACGGGAAAATAGTTCTGTTGGGACCTCAGTTGGCTGAAGAAAACCAGCAGGTCACAAGAAGCGACATAGCGGCACACAAAACGATAGAGACCAGGCCAGAAGAAGCGACGCCTTACATGGGCTTAAGTCTGAGTGACGCTCATATGTCCAGCAGTAGGAGCACCATGAAATTCCTGGAGCACGGTAAGCCGCAGGTGCTTAGGAACGACTAGTAAGAGCTAAGCACCATAAGGCTGAATGTACGGTGGTACGAAATGCCGTCATGCTATGTGGTCATCCGGAGAGAGGGGTCGGTGGGCACGTAGTTTAGGCGGTCCATAAGGTTTCGAAAAACAGGGTCTTGTCGTTGCTCGCTGCCTATGTGGAGAAAGCCGCATGTGGAAAGAGTACAGATGTCCATGTCACTATCAGTTTCGTCCGGTATCCACATGATTGCGAGAAAGCAGTCAGCATTGTTGTGCATGCATCAGATGTATGCACTATTCTAAAGTCATACTTTTGTAGGCGCAATGCCCAACGCGTAAGTCGGGCAGTTGGGTCCTTCAAAGAGGACAGCCAACACAGGGCGTGGTGATGCATGACGACGCGAAAATGACGATGAAACAAGTACGGTCAACATTTTGTGACAGCCCAAACGAGTCCAACGCGTTCTCGGTAGCTATCGAGTGATTGCGTTCGGGCGTGGAGAGAAGGCGACGCGCATTGGCGATGACACGGCTGTGGCCTTGTTGATGCCTAGTGATAACAGCGCTGGTACCATGACCACCCGCGTCAGTGGGGATTTCAGTGGGTGCGAAAGGGTCGAAGTACGAGAGAATCGGTGAACTTGTAAGCCACTCAATAAGGGTAGAGAACGCTTGCCCTTGATACGGTCCTCCGAAGAACAAGGTATCCTTCTTAAGAAGGTCAGTTAGTGGACGAGCGTTGTTGGCAAATTTTCTTACAAAGCAACGGAAGTATGAGCGTAAACCCATAAAACTGAAGACATCTCTCGTCGATGAAGGAATAGGAAAATTTCGCACAGCGCGAACTTTTTCTGGGTCAGGTTGGATTCCTGCTGCGTTTACGAGATGTCCGAGAATGGTAATTTTGTGGTGCCTGAAGTGGCACTTGGAATTCAGCTGAAGGCCAGCAGAGTGAAACACAGAGAGGATAGTTCTGAGGCACTGCAGGTGAAAAATTCTTCGAAAACACGATCCCGTCGTTTAGGTAACAGACGCACGTTGACCACTTTAAGCCACGTAAGCGGGAGGCCAACATGTGCTTGAATGTTGCTAACGCATTGCACAGTTCAAACGGCATGACTTTGAACTGGTATAAGCCATATGATGTTACGAATGTGGTTTTTTCGTGGTCCATCTCATCAACGCTGACCTGTCAATAGCCTGAACGGAGATTAACTGAATAAAAAAATAGTTCGATTCGTGAAGGCAGTCAAGGGCGTCATCTATTCGGGCAGTGGGTACACATCTTTATTGGTTATCTGGTTCAGGTGATAGTAATCGATGCAAAAGTGCCATGAGTTCTCCTTTTTCTTTACCAAAACCACTGGGGATGCCCACAGGCTACTCGATGGTTCAACGATGTCTTTGTCGATCATTTTGTCGACCTCATTTTGTATGATGGTCCTTTCTGCAGCGGAGACGCGATATGGCCCCATACGAATGAGGCTCGTGTCACTGGTGTCGATTCGATGGGTGACAACAGACGTCTGTCCCAGAAGCCGCTCGTTCAATTCAAAGATATCTTGATAAGATGAGAGCAGGTGACGAAGAGCTGTTGTCTATTTCTCTAGATGGTCAGGGGCAATCATCTTAACAATGCTGTCCGTAATCGACGAGGACGAAGCAATCGGTGACAAAGGTGTGTTGCTATCGAAGAGAGATGCAGGGGCCAAAAAAGTAATAACATATTCTTCCAGAGAAGAGAGATGCACCATGGCGATACTTTGGGAAAGCACGTGCGTGGAAAATCTAAAATTGACGATTGGTATGCAAGCCCGATTCTCCTGTTTTTGAACTATGGTGCTCGTCAGGGCATTATTTCTCGTCGGAACTACGTCAGAGAGCGGCGACACGATATAGTCGCCGTCTGGGACGGAAGAAGAGGGCGTCAGAATAACAGCTGTTGCAACCTGTGGGGACAGATGAGCGAACTCCGCGGAACATAAACGGGATGGTGCACAAGTTGCGGCGTCGGCAGGGAAGGGAAGATCAAGCTTTGCAACTCCATCGGCGCAGTGAATGTGGGCTGCGTGCTGAAAAAGAATGTCTATGCCCAGAATGAGATTGCGTGGACACTGTTAGAGTAAAATAAATAAAACTATAACATAGTGGTTGCCGACGGTAATACGGGCTGTACACATTCCGACAACAGGTGCAGTGCTATAACATCGGCGACTCGTACTGTGTTCGTTGCGACGGGTGTGAGGACCTTTCGGAGCCTTCGGTGAAGAGCAGTGCTCATAACCGATAGCTGCGCCCCCATTTCCACAAGATATCGGACATGAACGCCATCAACTTCAACGTCCAGTTGGTTTCCACATGTAGGCAGGGCCGATAGAGGGTTTGAAGGCCAGTTCGAAGTTGCAGCGTCGCCTCCGGGAGCTGCACCGCCTAGTTTTCCAAAGGGAAGTGGCCGGTTGTGGGTGGGGACGAAGAGTGGTGCATGAGCGGAGAACGTGTCCGACAATCTTGTGGAGACAAGGAGCGGCTAGACCTTGGCTGGAAATGGTCGGCGATGGTGCTCTGGGCAAAAAAGCAAGGACCATCTGGCAGCTGTTGGTTGTGATTAGGAGACGACCATAGGGGAAGTGGCGTAAAGCGACTGTGGCAGTGACGGGCAATTTGTCCAAAACGAGAGCAATTGAAGCAGATTGGACGATCGTCTACAGTGTGCCACTTGGCTGGATTGCGGCGGGGCAGAAGGTAGTTCTGCGTCTGACTACGAGGGACTGAGGGGACACGGTAAGTGTTCGTTTGCCGGACCGAGGAGAGTGATGGCATACCCAAACTTTCGATTTCTTGCCGAATGACCGCTTCAATGAGGGAAATGAATGGCATGTTATCCCTGAAGTCGAAACGAATAAGTGAAACTGGATACATGGCCTCAAGCACGCAGCGGATAAGGCGCGTGATTACTTCAGTTGCCGGGGGTTAGATAGGCCGCGGTGGATCTTCACATGACGAGGTTGCGACGGTATTTGGCAATCGATTGTACGTTTGAGCAACTCGATGGCCTTTCGCCTGTTCGAAACGCCGACACTCCTTCATTATTTCATCCAATATGGTACAATTCCTGCACACAAGGAGGTTGAAGGCATCATCAGCAATACCTTTTAAAATGTGGCCAATCTTGTCAGCCTTGGTCATGCTGTCGTCAACTTTACGAGAGAGGTATAGCACATCTTGTATGTAGACAAAATACGATTCTGTTGAAGTCTGAGCGTGGCTCGCAAGTTCTTACTTTGCGATCAGCTGACAACCGACCGGTCTGCCAAACAGATCTCGTATTTCCTGTTTACAGACGTCCCAGCTCGTGAGGTCAGCTTCATAAGTCTCGTATCATTGTCGCGCAGTTTCTTCAAAATAGAAGAGCAGGTTCGCTAGCATGAGGGCCGGGTCCCACCTGTAGCTCTCGCTCACTCTCTCGTACAGTTTGAGCCACTCCTAAACGTCAGTGTCATCCGTGCCACAAAAGGGACCGAGGTCCTCGGTTGAATGAGTCAGGAAGACCACTGGTAGGGCTGTTGACGCTTAGTTTGCTGTCATTGCTAGCTCAGACATTGGCTGTTGGTTTGCCCTTGTGGCGCCAGGCAGATAACGTCCGCTGCGAAGTTCCGTCCTGCTATCCAGCATATTCACCAAATGTTACGGTAAGAAACCAGACTCACAGTTGCAGAGTTGGTGTTTTCACAGTGATAGTAGAGGTTTCCCAGGTGGAGATAAATCCCGTTGTCTTCCTCCAATCTAAGTGAACTTTCTCTTTACCGCAATATATATATATATATATGACGCTATGATGACTGGGAGACGTGGGCTGGCTCATCTCATACGCCATGTTTATTCCACTCTCACTTCTTCTTCATCGGCTTCTACCAACCATCGCTTCATATGTCACACGATTCCCCCTCCCCCCGAAAGAAGGCATGGATTACAAAAAGAAAAAAGTAAACAAGGAGAGGTTAAAAAGTCACAAATGTGAAAGTTCACAATTGGTTCTATGCTCCAAGGGAGTTCCGTGAACTTTCAAAGACTTCAGGGGAGAGTGCAGCAGTCCGGTTAACGCAGGAGTTGTGGTGGGCGAGGCTGGTGGTTGCGTCCTGGATAACACAAAAATGCTTTGGACGAGGAGATAGGGGTAATCGCAGCTGGCATTCTTCTGAAGAACGAACGAGGCTCGAACATCTTGCAGAATCGACAGTTCCGATATTGTAGGCATCGAATTCCTCGTCGTGGGTGATACACAGGCCGTGCAGGCAGCTTGCGTGCGCGTTGATCGAGGTTTATTGGACGCTGCCTGTGTTCCTGCCGAGTACAATGGGTGCTTTTGTGGCTTTTGGAAATTTTTCTATAGCGATGTCGCAGATGTTTTGATCGAAGGTGCATTTTTTATCTCTGGTGGAGAATGTATCCACGACGATGGGCCTTTTCGCAATGTTATTTGAGCCTTAAGAGTGGTTTTGATGAAGTTTTCTTTCGTCGTTGACAATGTTGAATTGTACGCTGACGTTGTAGTTTCTTGGTTTCGTCGACTTGGTTGGGGTGCGACAGTGATCATGGTGTGCCAGGATTCTTAGCAATTCCTACGCAGGCTTCTACGACGCCAACCAATGCAGCTGTTTTTGGGCGCGAGGTAATGTGGTGGGATTCGTGCAATTGAATTGTCTGTATTTATAAACCACTCATTGTTGGTGGTTGCCTGAAGAGTACTTGTGTCATTAGAAGTCGCACCTGCGCTTTTGTTTTCAGGGTTGGCAGTGAGGTCATAAACTGGAATGACGTCGCTTCAATCTTTTAACTCTAGACGCTTCTGCAGAAGACTTTTCTTTACAAGATGCTGATTGTGAATACTTCTGTCTTTGTGGAACGGCTGAGCTGAATACCAAGTCACTTTGCAAAGTACGCATGCGGCACGAAGTATTAAATGAATCTGGGTCATCAATAGTGGATTCAATTCTTTTATGCAGCGAAGAGTTAAGCATTGACAATATTTTCGCAGATGGGAAACCAGGTGGAAGGTTGGGCCTCGTAGACAAACGGCCCGGATGTCTTTCCATGAGCAGATGGCTGACTTCGCCGGAAGGTAAATGTGAACTTCTGCTCTATGCTCGAATGCGTGAAGGTTGCCTATCACTGTGATTACTGAATTTGAATGCATCGATACGGCTCGTTGTAATCGAATCTTCATTATAGTCTTGTACAAACTTTTGCGGGCGTTGTTGATGTTGCTGTGGAACGTGTTGCGGTGGGAGCCCTTCTTGAACATTATGCCAGTTTTCTTTACAAGTTGATGTAGTGTCCAGTCGGCAGTCGTTGCAACGCTTTTCAAGCAGAGAAGTTGGTAGGACAGAGTTTACTGGAAGAACGTCAGAGGTGCCTTCGACAGCATTCATTACATAGGCTTCTGGCCCCTGGTAACCTGTCAGAGTCGCTTCCGAGCCTCCTGTGTTTGGGCTTTCAGATGGCTGCGCTCTGAATGGTGACGCCGCAACAGGCGTGTTTTTGTTAAAATAAAGTTGGGAACGGCTACCTTTCTGTGCAACTAACGATGCGAGTTCTTCTGGCGCATGAAACTGAACTGTAGGTCCCGGGATTAACTGAGTACGCTGCGAGCTCCTCTGCTCTATTCCGACAATAGTGAGCGTGCGAGACGTGAGGTGGGCGTTGTGAGCGACCGAAGATCCACGCGAAGGAAAAGCAGGAGTTGGGTTCATGCGTGAAGACTGCTTTTGACTGTGACGACGGAGCGCTGTTGTCTGTGGATGGTGGGTTATAAGCAAGTCTTCGCCGTAGTCGTCACTATATTTTTTAAACCAAACGATCATTTCTTGTTTTATCTTTTCCCATGACTCGTCGTATTGAAATACGTGGGTGAGGTAGAATTTGAAGGCCTCACCGGAGACGTAGTCGGTAAAGTTGGCAACCATCTGCCGTTCCGACCATGGTGCAGCGATTGCATGGAGCTCGAACAGGTCGAACCAGTCTTGTACGGGTCCATCGTCCGCTGCTCCGGTGTACTTGGTGATGGGAAGGTCCGTCGATGGTTCCGTCATGATGGTTGCAACGGTGTCCAGTAGTGATGCACTTGTGTGGTCCGCGTTTGGTCACTGCGTCTCGCTGAGGTCTTCGATGATGATGGCCGGTTGATGAAGTGGTTGCGAGGTCTTCATCCTGTCGACTCGTGTGACGCTATGATGACTGGGAGACGTGGCCTGGCTCCTCATACGCCAAGTTTATTCCACTCTCACTTCTTCTTCATGTGCTTCTACCAACCCAACTATCGCGTCATACGTCACACACACACACACACTATATATATATATATATATATATATATATATATATATATATATATATATATATATATATATATATATATATATATATATATATATATATATATATAGTAAGGAAGCAAGAGCGGCGCTGCGGCCCAGGTGCGAGCTTGACTACGGAGAGAAGGCACACGGAGAACGAAGTCAAATGACAGAATAGAACAGCTGGCCCGTAGCAAGGGTGCTATCTCTGTGTCCGCTTCCTTTACAATATACATATATAATGTTAGTAAAGCATCAAACATATTTTTGTTCACTTCAGTTCTTTCGCGTTTTTTATGTGACAATCGGCGCCTCTCCTACCCATGACTACGAGTGTTTAACACTTTTCCGCCTGCTAGCATCACGTAGTACGTTTGTGTTCTACTCGATTAATTTTATCAACTATATATCATCAACTATATATCATACCATCAACTATATGTAACATTCCCTACACTTTCTTTCGCTTGTTTGTGTGTTAATTCTTATCAACGTTGTGCCTAACAAAGGAAAACGAATGCTTGGAATAATCTCTCCTTCGTTCAATTATACCATGACAAGTCGCTAATTATCGTACAACAATAACACGTGAGAAGAAAACAGGTACCTTCTTATTGATGTGCTTCGCAATGTCGTAAACGGCGACGTCGCCTTTTTGCACTGTGAATGGCGTGTAGCGTTTATGATCCAACTTCGTGTCGTTTCCGAATCCCTCAATATCTTTAAATATGTTGTAGTAGCACGCCTGTCAAAGAGAAGTCCGAAAAGCTTTTTAAGTGCAGCCAGCGCATCTTCGCCGAAACAGTTATTTTGACAAACATCTAAATACGTAATGAATCAATTAAGCCAGTTGTTAACAAAATGAGCTTTAGTGCTAAGTACCAGTCCTCCATACTCTATGTACAAAAATAACTTAAGCAAACATCACTCTTTCCTTTGTAGTTACTCGCGTGAACATGCAGAAAACGCTGCTCTTTACGAGGTAACTGCGGCTACATGCATCTTCATAAGGCAATTACTGAAGCAACAAAAATGACTCCTCACGTTTCGAACGTTTCAGTCCTTCAGTGTTTACCCGTGATTGGTGATAATTCAAGAAAAGAATGTTCTAAAAATATTGGGTATATAAAATATTCGCCATGACATTTCAGAACGTAATCAAATAGCATCACTCGTTATTTGAAATTTTCGAATGTTCACACACTCCTAGACACATTACTGACGCGTATTACTGCCCGGCTATGCGACCAGATGTTCGGGTGTGGCCGCGACTATTTCACCTGAAGTTCTGCTACTGCTTGTACTCTCCCGCCGTTATACAGGCGGGTGTTAATGTGAGAAGTGATCAAGTGATGTTAAGTGATAAAGAAAGCGCACCTAGTGTTTTCAGCGCATATGGCGTTGTAGCACGTGCGTTAACATTGGGGTTTTATCGCTCCCGGATTTAGCAGAAAGTGTGTTGACCGAGCGTTTATAACTCCAGTGTGTTGTAGTTCATGTGTTAGCCTAGCTTGCTTTCTTTCTTTTTGTTTGCCGGCTCATCGGTGTTAAAGTCCATGTGTTAACCTTAAGCTTTCAGTTCTTATAGTTCTGATGTCCAAATGCTAAACTTGTGCTCCTAGCACCTACGAGTTTTCTAGTGTGTGTGTTCAATTATTGTGCTTTAGTCCTTGTTTGCTTACAAGTATACTTTTGCGCAGAAAAGCACTAAAGCACAAAGTTCAGCACACACACTGATAAACTCGTAGGTGCTAAGATTCGTATGCTGTACAAGTATATTTGTACAAAACACAAATTCACAGACTTAATCTTTGCTAGATACCTCATGATACCGATTGCGCAGCGTGAGATATCGTATACAATGCACGCGCATGCAGTGTTGTTTAAATGTTAATTCAGCTGCTCACGTCACTGGACGTGGTTGGAATGGTGTAATTGCTCTTCTTGCAGGGGTTGTCGAGTTCTTCCGCAGCTGCTGCTTCGTACACGCGCGTGCACAGTGAGAACGACACAGAGATTGAAAGCTGCTTGTTCCACATCGTGCTCTTGTTCACCCAGTCGAGCACCTGTACCTGCAAGGAGAAGTTATACTTACGGAAGCAGTTCTGAATTCTACCATTATTAACTCCTACGCAAACGCACCCTTCCCCAGGAATATGCGCGACTTTTACTTGTGGTCATACCAGGAAACAGAAGCTTTGTAACCTTGGTGTTTATGGTATGCAGACATACACACGTCTGAAATTGAAAGAAAACCTAGCTAACGAATCTTACTTAACAAAAGCATTGTGTGGACGCTAACAGCGACCGTTATGCAAAAGGAAATAAAGTACGATTTCGTTTTTATGTTGTGAAGAAAACGGGCACAATAGCACTACTTTTTCCATAACATAATGCGTTTATAGGACTCTACAAGATCTACAAACGCCATATCCGTATGTCCCTGCAAAAGAACGACCGTAAGGGAAGGTTTCTTTATATTTATTGCTTTTATTGATGTTTAAGGACGAGATTTTTCTTGGGTGACAGTTTTGACATGTTAAGACGTGAAAGAAACTGAAAGCGCACAAGAGGAGGACAGAGAAGGCGCTTGAGATACAGGAGCGTTCATTTGTTTCACGCCTCTTCTCCGTCTTGGTCGCAGCTCGGTTGTTCAACTGCCGTGACGAGAGTTCTCGTGGCAAATTTACCGCGCCCCAGATGTTGGTGTTGTTGTCACCACTGTTGTTATACGGAGTGGCTCCTGTGATCCAGCACGAAGGGTAGTTGGCCTTGTACTCGTCCTCCGTGAAGTGCGTCCAGGGCACGAAACCATCGACTGGGAACCGCCTGGGAGACGAACGCGCCCGAACGAGGCGTCTGAAAGCGTGGCGCTTATTCTAACTCTTCGCATAAGTTCGAGCACTGTGTAGTTCATAAAGAGCAATTCTACAACAGAAGTTGTCTTTGCATCTGGTTGTTCATGTAGCAACGTATAGGTGCAGGTCAGGCACTTCGTGCGAATATTGAACCAGGTTGTCATGGCTTGGGGATCGTGTAGAGTCTTCAGAATATCGTACATGACTAAACAAACAATTATGTTGTTCATGAGAGAAACTTAACGTGAATGTTAATTAGACGCAAATCTAATTTGGCACATCTTTTTTTTGTCGTTTTCCTGTTATGTCAGCCAACAGTGAAACGCAAGAGAACTACGTTCACTAAAACGAAACTGAAGAAAATAAAGTATGCGTTTGTGTGACACAGTAAATCTCCCATGGAATCTTCTGAATAAGCTGAAGAAACTCGCATGATCGAGGTCACGCAGGTGGTCGTGTAATAATGCAGTAACGAGGTGTGTCTAGCGACTCAATAACAATTAAGTGCAGTAGTTATGAAACATGCGGTGACATCTATGGAAACTATCGACTACATCGGTTATTACTGTAGGTTGTCGTTGACTTCCTTTAGGAACTCCTTGCTGTTCACTGGCCATATCCGAACACCCAGAATGACGAGGCCGAACGCAGCTGAGGGCTGCAGCAGATGGTCCTTCTTGAGCTGGTCGCCCCTTCTTCGCAACTTCTGCACGTGTGAACACAGTGTTTCGATCACCACTACATATTTATTGCGCGATGAGGTTTTGTTATTTTGCAGGCCGCAAGTACCTTTACTTTAGCCAACCTGTTAACATAGGACATAAATAATTTAAAAATTTTCTATTGCGAAATTGCGTTAGCACAATAAACCGAAAATAAAACCTCCTAAACTGTCACGGTTATTACCGAAAATAAAAATAATAATAAACACAAAACAGGGGTGAAATTGAGATACGCTGAGAGGTATTGATTGAGGCGCAACTTGTTGGTACTGAGCATGCTAGGGGTGCCTTCCAGGATCACAATTTCGGTAGACTAATCTCTGTGCTTACCATGAATGTAACACATTAGGCGCGTGTCCTCAGTGATTCGCCGCCAGAATCGAATGCACGGACATTTTAGACCACGCCTTTACAAACTATGCTGCTTTTTGTGCTTTTTCATTGGTTAGAGCGAGGTTCCCTACGTTTTTCTTAAAGAACCCGCCCGCTATGGTGAACGAAGGATAAGAATAGCAACGAATAAACAGGAGGACATCAGATAGGTTTGGAATAGGGCTCCCAAAAAGCTGGCTACCCTATATAAAAACCCACTTTTATCACAAAATCTTCAATCTGAATAGTGCGCATATGTGCTATGTCTTTGCTCAAACTGTTAGAATGAAAATGTAAATGGACGACACCGTTGTGCTTCATCGTGTAAACAAATAAAAAAGTTTCCTTTTTCTGGCAGAGTGCACGTATAAACATTGTTGTAAGTAGACGTCTATTTGCAAGATATATATACATATATATATATATATATATATATATATATATATATATATATATATATATATATATATATATATATATATATATATATATATATATATATATATATATGTGTGTGTGTGCGTGTGTGTGTGTGCGTGTGCGTGTGCGTGTGCATGTGCGTGTGCATGTGCATGTGCGTGTGCGTGTGCGTGTGCGTGTGCGTGTGTGTGTGTGTGTGTGTGTGTATGTGTGTGTGTGTGTGTGTGTGTGTGTGTGTGTGTGTGTGTGTGTGTGTGTGTGTGTGTGTGAGGGAGAGCGAGAGTAAGTGGACGTAAATTTAACAAAGACCGATTAGACCAGATGAAACTTTAGGAACTATACTGCGCAACATGAATCCTCACTGGTGCCTGAAATGAGCGAAAAAAACGTCCATTAAAAAATGCACAAAGAACCCGCTAAGCGCCTGACCTACCAGCTCTTTCGGATTACGTTTGCGTTGAGCTACTTCAAAACTCACTGAAGCTTTAGTACTTGGACCTAGCACATTGAAGCGTCGCTTTGCATGAACTACGCAAAACGAACCTTGAGTATATCGAAGACTGCCTTCACTTCATTCCTAATATTCATCCTCAGCCATGGTTTGCACTCGAGGTCGAGGACGGCGTAGTGGTAGATGTTCTTCCTTGTCCAGTATTCCACCATTTTGGCTCGTCCCGCGCTCGCATCCATGTCTTGATTCGCTTTGGAGATGTTCCTGTGAATCGAACGGAGGGCAGAAGGAGAATCACTTGAGTTTCTCAAAGCGCGCTAAGCGATTTAATATTTGGAGATTTTTATTCGCCCAGGACAGCAAGCATTCTGAAAAAGAAATGCTACCGTATCGTTTGCGCTGGACGTACCTGTATCAGTGACCTCTGGCATGCTGACAGCGCACTTATTACTTCTCGTTGATAGTTTGTAAAGCACAATAATAATGACAATTAACATACAACGATGCCAAGAAAAATACGCAGAATATTATTAGAAGTAGTTTGAATGTAAATGTGTAGAAAGAAACATGGGCGAAAAAATACTTCCCATTGGTAGGAACCTAACCTGCGACCTTCGAATAACTTGTCTTTTTGCTTTTCCGTTGAGACAGACAGACAGACAGACAGACAGACAGACAGACAGACAGACAGACAGACAGACAGACAGACAGACAGACAGACAGACAGACAGACAGACAGACAGACAGACAGACAGACAGACAGACAGATAGACAGACAGATAGACAGACAGATAGACAGACAGACAGACAGACAGATAGATAGATAGATAGATAGATAGATAGATAGATAGATAGATAGATAGATAGATAGATAGATAGATAGATAGATAGATAGATAGATAGATAGATAGATAGATAGATAGATAGATAGATAGATAGATAGATAGATAGATAGATAGATAGATAGATAGATAGATAGATAGATAGATAGATAGATAGATAGATAGATAGATAGATAAACAGACAGACAGACAGACATACGGACGGACATACGGGCGGACGAACAGGCGGACGGACGGACGGGCACACAGACGGACGGACGGACGGACGGACAGACGAATAGGCGGACGGATGGACAGGCGGACGGACAATTGACAGTTTACCAATAAAGCCCTCCGAAGCTTCACCCCACTCATCACCATTCACTCCGTGGATATGCTGTGATTTTTTTTTTGCTGTTACAACCAAACCATGGCTGAAAATTGCTTTCATTGACACGCGATAATGCCTGAACTTTCCAACCACTGCTCGTACGATCATCACAAGTTGACAGGTGAAATGTAGCCTTATACTCACAGGTGTGGCAGGTGGATGGCGTACTGCGTTCGTGTCGCCCTCTGCGCATTTCCGAGCAGCTGCTGAGTGATCGGATTGCTGTCGTCCAGTAAGGTGTCCCTTCCTCGAGTGTAAAAGGGTATGAAAGCGTAGTCGCAGAAGGGGTCGAGGTTCATCTTATCGTGGGAATAGTTGGTTGCGAAGGTCCCGAAAGTGCACCATACCAGATTGCGTTCCATGGATCGAGGGCCAAGTGTTGCTACGCAAGCAAGACGATTACCACAGCTTTTTAAAGTGGTTTTTCTGATGTAGTTATTCAATCTGTTCTTGCTTGCATCTCTGCGCTACTTTGTTCCAGTGCTACCCAGGAAGCTAGTAAAATTCAGATATGCAAAGATATTGAGGCGAGTACTCTTGAACTGCCAATAATCGCACTTCGTACACTAAATCAAACAATAAAGTTTTGATAATTTCTCATCAGCGTAGCAGGACCTGCAATTAGACTACTCCTAGCAGGAGTATACTTTTTTAATTTAAAGTATATTTATTCCATTAAAGCTGTACGCCTGCTTTACACGCGCGTTTTATGTTGTCTCGTGGTCGAAATTTCCGGAGCCCTGCACTACCGCGTCTCTCACAATCATAGAGTGGTTTTGGCACGTTAGACATCACATATCAATTAATGTTCTCTCACGGTCACATTATGTATTCGCAGAATCGAAGCAAGCACAATTCGTTGGGTAAGATGGGTCCTAGCTATAAGTTGTCACCTTGCGCAACGTATTCCTTGCTAAAAGTTGCATGAACATCTGCGCAAAGACGATAAGCAATGGGTCAGATATGTTCACTTTTCAGATTATAGCGTGCAGCCGCAGTCCCAGAGTTGAGAAGCCATTATTTTGCACCAAAAAGTTCGGCACTTTACGAAATACCATGTCAGTCGGATCACAAAGCTACCAAACATTATTTCCCTAAACCAAAATATGTACATTGCGTTCTTTTGTATTTTTTATGTGAGAACATCTTATAATTGGGATCGTGTCCGTTCTGCGGCGTCCGCACCCCCGATTCGCATGCGCATCTTTCCCTGATTCTCCTCTTCTTCGCTTGTGTGCACTCTCCTCCTCCACTCTCCCCTCTCTGCCTGCGAAGAAATCTGCGAAGACAAATGTTTACATTTGATAGGAAACACCCTTTTCAAACCCGCCGTGTGTCACAGATGCGCAACTTGGAGCGCCTATTTCATGAGAGCTTATGCAAAGTAATGCTTTCCACGCGAGAAATTCGAGTTGAAGGTAAAAATTATTTGCTTCAAAACGAGCTGACCTAGCTCGAAGGAATGTCCCCGAAATGGGATCACTGTGTCTGAAGAAGGTAATAGAACCTTCAAGTACGAGTGCCTTTGTAAAATTCATTAGTACCAAGTCCCGCGGATTTTCAAACTCTGTGTATGAAAAAAGTCGCAGAGCGCGCATCGTGTAACTTACTGAGAAAAACAACTTACTCATTGTAGGGGTAGTCGTAGTCGTCGTAGTGGCAGTTGTGGTTGTAGTGGTTCTGGTCGGTGTGGTAGCAGGTGCGGTTGTAGTTGTGCTTGTTCTGGCTGTCGTTGTGGTTGTAGTGGTAGTGGCTGCCTTCGGTGTGGCAGCGATTGTGGCTGCAGTTGTCGTAGTTTTGATTGTGGTTGTGGTTGTAGTTGTAGTACGTGCGGTTGTTATGATAATGGTTGTAGCTGCAGTGGTAGTTGTGGTTGTCTTGGTTTGGGCCCTCGTAGCCGGGGTTGTGGTCGCTGGGTTTGGTGCTGGCGCAATAAACACAGAAAGGACAATGCATAGTCATATCGATGCTAACTGAACTGAACACTGTTGTATTGAGACACCAAGCATGCTCGAAAATAATAATAATAATAATAGTAACAACAACAACAACAACAACAACAACAACGACGACGACGACGACGACGACGACAACGACGACGATAACAACAACAATAGTAAAAATAATAATAATAATAATAATAATAATAATTATCAAAACATAACACGGTGCTTTACGTCGCAAAACTACAATATCATCATGAGTGATGATGCTTATAGCAGAGGTCTTCAGAAACTTGGACTATCTGGTGGTATTTACCGTACATTGATATCGCATAGGACACGGGCCTGTAGCGTTCCACCGCACTGAAGTGCGACCTTCGCAGTCCCGATCGAACACGAGACTTTTCAGTGAACAGGCGAACATCGTAACCACTGCTACGCCATGGTGGTACTCTAGAAACGTATATTGGCATTCAAGAACTGCGATGTAGTAAATGCTTGTCACAACGTTTTCTGCCTGTGTAGTAAGTAGCGACCGACTTCTCTACCATGGCACTTACTATATACTAGTTACTAGCTACGGGGAAGCAGCAATAAAATCTTACGTTTTTTGCCGTGACATTCACTGTCATGGTAGTATGGTTGCTATCATTAGTGGACCGCTATTATATCACAGGAGGCATATACCATTTGGTTTATGCATGTATGCCACTGGCATTTTCTTGCCGAACATTATTACAAAGGCATAAGGTCAAATATGTGAAACGGTACGGCTGGTAGTTTACGTGTTTTATCATTTCAAAGTGGTCCATATTATCGCGTTATACTGAAGACACCTCGTTATACTCGCCCACAAAACACGTCTTGTACGCATATTTAGCATCATAATACAAATTTTATATAACAACGAGAACTAACAAACAATCATGCCAAGCAAAATATAGGGGACCTTATCGAAAATTACTTTAATGTAAATGAGAAAAAAGCAAACTGAACGAAAAGATAACTTGCTACATGCACCGAACCTTCCACCTTCGAATAACGCATCCGATAGGACGCGTTATTCGGAGGTCGCAAGTTTGGTCTCTGCCCATGTCAAGCAATCTTTTCGTCCACTTTTCCTTCTTTGTATTTACAATACAATCGCTTTATTAGCGTTCTCGACACTTTGCTTGGAATGATTGTCTGTTAGATCTCTATATAATTGTGTCTAAAGAAAAAAAAACCAGCCAATAAACGTACACTTCTTTCCTTCATTGGATAGGCCCGTAAGATAGTGTGCTGTACAGTGTCCGGAGTCTGACTCAATTCACCTGTATATAAGCACATTCAGTTTCTGCTTCCAATATATGCTATCCTAATAAACAATGAAGTAATATTCTGGCGTTGAATCATGAAAATTGCCGCCGGTGAGATTTGATACACGCTGAATTTCTCTCCTAAGCACTATGTTACAACAAACAGCCAGGAAAATTCCTATTATACTCGAGGACCACTTTCTGTGGCAATGAAGGGAAGTCTACGGAACAAAAGTGGACATGTGCCACCGCTGAAGAGTATAGTCCCACAAATGTGTCTATGTTTTCCGCGCGAAAGTCACGAAGAACATTCTTTTCTACGGGATGCTGTTTTTAAAAAGACGGTGAACAAAGTAATGAGATGTAATTATTCGTTTTGCTTTATAAAGTGCAATTTCGCATTTTACACGCCTAAAAACGTCGCACGTTTTAGGTGCACCTTATATTCAAAATGATGTCTTCCTCTTCAGGTGCGCGCGTGGCCCTCCAGCTAATACGACGACTCGCTGAAAGAGCTTGTGTCTAATTTCACTCACCAATGGCTCTTTGAGCAGACGTAGCGCGTGTTCTATGCTGTGGTATTATTTGAACACAACCGTCAGCGCTTTGTCTCTTCTCTGTCCGTATCTAACCCGTTGCGCTGTAAAATATTTCATGATGAACATCTACCAACTCGCCCAACTCGTGATTCGGTGCCATTCAAAAAACTAGTGAAGGTGGACTACATCGCGGAAGAGTGCATGTGCAGTAGCTCCGCTGCCGTAGTTTTCCCTTCATTGTCACAGAAACTGGTCCCTGAGTACAGGATTGCTGGGAAGTTCAGATGCACACGCATAAGCCGCACTACGTGAACGTCTTGTATCTCAACCCGTAAGTGCAAAAGAATTTCTCGCTCACGTCGCTTTGTCCGAACGGCACAATTCACGTCGCTATAAAGCCCGGTCCCTCAAAGTGGGTTCTGCAGGCACTTCCTCGTGGTTCTTCGAGCCACTGAACAATTGTTTCTAGTCCCGAACTTGCGAAGTCTCTCGGACGGGGTGGCCTAGTGACGGAGGTACTCGGCTGCTTACCCGCAGGTCACGAGATCGAATTCCGGCTACGGCGGCTGTATTTTCGACGGAGGTGAAAATGCCCGTGTGCTATGATTTGGGTGCACGTTAAAGAACCCTAGGTGGTGAAAATTTCTGGAGCCCTCTACTACGGCGTCTCTCATAACCATGGGGTGGTTTTGGGATGCTAAACCCCACATATCAATCAATGATTCAACTGGCCAAGTCACTTAGATGTCTTACATAGGGGGTGATCAATACCTCCATTTTCTTAGGCTGATTTGTTAGTGCAAGGAAAGTTAAGTAACTTAAGTTTCATATCAATCGGTAAGTTTATATACCCTTGCGTTTGACTTGATCATACGTCAATGCACCTTGACCCGGACGAAAAGTGCTTGCATAAAAGTGGAGGGGGGGGGGGGCGGAAGGAGGTTGCTTGGCACTTACTAGAGCTTAGCAGTGTTTCATGGGACCAACATGTTTAAAGATCTATTTCGCTTTAAACAATACTTCACAATTGTTACTTGAATCATTTAACAGCCCTTCTCGGTAGGCTATAACGTCCTTTGCAACAGCGACGTGGGCGGGACGCAATAGTAAGCAAGCCCCTGATGATGTTTTCTTTGACTAATTGATTACCAAGAAGCCTTACTTGTTATGAGATTGAACACTAGGTAGCAAATCTGTGCCAACAGGACGATGAGGAACGAGAAACCCATTGCGATGATGCACCTGTTGCGCCTGTTTTTAGAGATGTAGGTGTATAAAAAGTAAAAAAACATTGATTAGCCAAAGTTGTTTGCGGAATGTACCTTCAGTATCGACAAGCCTGCGCATATAAGGGAAGGTTTGAATTGGGCACATGTTTCCAGATTCATCGAAGTTTTTTAGGTATTTATGAAGTTTTGTGCTTGCGGAACATGCTAATCCTCTCTGCTAATACAACTAAAGTCGTCCGTTGCACCATCATCTCTCAAAACGTTGCAATGTTTGAACTAGTAGCGGAGTCACGCCCACTGGCTCGCTGGCGTCACCTGGCCCGAGTCTGTGACATGAGCGTCAGTACTCATGGCCGCATTGGCACTTTACTGCATAGTTTAAGCAAAGACCGAAACAATTGTCCCATGTGAGAGATTTATCCCTAAGTGAAACATGCAAGGAAAAAATATTAACGACAATTACGATACTGCCGAAGATGAATCATGAACACAGCTTCGTGTTTTAGTATAATTAGGCCAACTGTGTTTAAAGTTATGGCTTTCTTTAAAGGAAGCCATCAATAACACTTTGTGAAGTATATCATGGCCCACTACACTATTGTGTCTTTCTGCGGATAAAGGCTACACGTCCGAAAGGTAATATGTTCACTTCGTTGATGCTGTGTGTAGCTGATGATGAAGAATTCTGGCCGAAAACTTTGCATTGGCTGGACAGCATTAAACCACACATCTGTGGCACAGTAAGAATGGCGTGATGATTGGTTGTTATTTTAGTCTTCTGCCACGCTACATTGCGAAGGCTAACACAATTCTCTGCGTGACATGACACCTGAATAAGGTCTACTCAGAAGCGAATTTCAATCACTCTCGTGGTTTTGTGGTAGAACAGTCAGCGGCAACACAGAGGGCCCGCATTCAAATGCGTTTCAATCCTGGGTATTATTTGCTTATTTTTTGTGTTAGCTTAATTTTGGCGTCCTTGAGGTATGGCACCAACAGCAATGGCGATACCCCACCACTCTACGCAGGAACAGCCGTCGAAGAGCTCTGCTTTAAAAAGAAAAGAGAGAGAGAGAAAGAGAAGCATGGAATAATAAAACCTTAACCTGTTTTCCTGGCTTTTTGCACCGTTATTTTGCTCTGCGTCACAGACCTTTCATTAATCTACGTTTCTGCTTCAGAAAGCGAATGAACTATCTTTCAGCACCGTGGCCACTTCTCCTGAAATATTGGGCATATGAAACCTTGAAAATTGCTATTACTTTTGAGTATGGAGAGTGAAATTGGTCGTTTGCTCAGTATCACAGCCGTCACTAAAAAAATGCGGATCATTATGCCGATGGTCATAACGAGAATGGGATACAAGCAAGCAGTGAAATACCGTTATCATGATTTCTTCAAGCTATGAAAATAGAAGTCGGAATGTAGTTAACTTTTTGAACACTTCGAAAACAAATTACAAACTGTCTAGTCGGCTATGCCGCTTATTACACCAGCCAACGTTCTGCGTTGGTGATTACAGAGCGCTTCGGGATATTTTATTACAGCTTCAGCGAATGTAGTGTCACAATATTACGTAGCGCCTGAACTCACGTACCATGGCTTCTTGGTTGAGGGTCGTTTTGGGTGGTACGATGTTGAGGGGCTGTAAAATCATGCACAGTGAGCTTCAGGTAAAGTTGCGAGAAATTCGCTGTTTTGTGCAAAACTGTCAGTCCAGTGGAAAATACGCCGAAATACTCATGACTCTTTCAATGTCGAGCATCAACATGTGATTTAATACAACACGTGGTGCGAATGACTGGGGGCGACTACTTAATCTCATGAATAATAATTAAATGTAACTTTATTTGGCTGTTAAAATATTTACCTATCTTAATGTCATTTGAATATATTCCAAAGGGCTTTCGTCCGTGGAGCAAAAGTTAGCTTTTTATTGCGATGCGTATTGTAGTTGCAGGCGACAAACATTTTGCAACACAATATGTTACGTGCATCACATCATCAGCAATATACTTTTAACGACGCAATAAATCTTGACTCCTTCCATTTTACGACAAAATGATGCTATTTCTGAACGTGTTCCGTCGGAGTCATTAAAGGACCATTTAAAAAAACGACTTTATGTGACTTTTTTTTTCTTTTCATCACAGAGCTTTTTTGATCCGAAGAGACAGCATTGCCCTCAAATAAAAACAAATATCAACCATCGGGGCTTTCAGATATAATCTACAAATAATTTCAGCGTCAGCTTCACAATACTTACATCGCCGCTGAACGTAAAAAACAATAAGACACCGCAGGGCAGACATGTTAGGTTAAAGGAAACCTTTTTTGAATTTTCGCATACGTCACCTCATGCGTTTGTCAACGTGTGCATAATAGTAAAGTAGTTCAGTCTACATCACTTGAAATTAAGCAAACATAAGACATATAAGGAACTGTAAGGTTGTTGTAGCTACCACCCTATGATCTTGAAAATGTTGAAAAGTTGCATTGTATTGATATCTAGATGCAGGTCAACCACTGGAATATCGAAAATTTGGAGGATAGATGCTGAATTTGTATACTCCTTTATAACACGGCGTTGTCTGTGACCCGTAACTTGTGACGGAAAAGTTGGAACTACAATATACGAAAGGCAGTCTTGTGCAGTCGCCTTTCCCAAATCGTTTGCTTTGTAAGGATACTACCTGAACCAGAATGCTAAAGAAAGTGACAAGTATCTTAAGCTTATCTTCGAATGTTTAGTGCTGTTAGCGAGTCATCCTGCCAATGCGTGATTTTTGCTTAGTGGACGTCTAAAAGTGCAATAAAAATTCAGTGATTTTTACTTACGTGGGTGCAATGCATGGGCAGATTCCTGGTACTCCTTTTCGTCTGTATATAAAACATGCAGAAATAGTAGCGTCCGGGCACAATTATTTAGAATGATGTGTTTGTAACTGCACTAATGTGGGAATAACTGCAAAAGTTATCGACGGAATTCTCCAGTGATCAAATAAACTGCCAGTTCCCACTTGTTAAAAACGAAACCAGGCAATACTTCCGTTCTAAAAAGATATAACGAAGTACTTTATTCGCACCAACATCCGACATTCAAGCCAATCGCTGGGCTTCCTGCAATAACATGACCTGTTCAACGATCAGCATTGACGAGGCTATAGTTTCCTTTGCAAGAAAGGTAAAGCGGAACCCTTTGTGCACGGCATATATACTTGGAGAAAAAAAAGGTCACAAATATGATACGCTTACCTTCAGTTCGCGTCGGTGGAAGTGTTGATGCAGATGACGCAACTACAAAGGAATATAGGAGAAATAAAGTAGGGAGCGCACTTTCAATGTCGTTAAGGCATCAACGCAGACTGCATTCGAAGTTGCTGCATAGAGATAAATTTTGTCACGATCGTAGCTCAACATCACGTCCGAGTCACCCGACTATGTGAAGATTGCATTACTCTCCGAAATGGCATCGTACCTTCCTTATCAAAAGCTTCCTTATCATACCTTCCTTATTGACGCACTTAACCGGTCATCCTAAAGGAGGCAGGGCGTGCACACATAGACACCAGAAAGAAGTCAGGGCATCAAAAACGCCCGACTTTTTCTTGTATCTTTGTTTGTTTGCACGCTATGTCTTTGGAATGAATACGCATCGAATGGCTCGGCTCTTTGTTGAAAAGGCGAACTTTGCACCAGCTGTGTCTCTATATTTCAAACGGCCATCCCACTTTTTTATGACCGTGCAGCGTGGTCTTCCAGTTAGGACATTCCCCTATATATATATATATATATATATATATATATATATATATATATAACGTAAGAAGGTAGCGATGGTTAGGAATTAGAAGTAGAAGCCGAGAAGGAAGAAGTGAGAATGGAATAAGCATGGCGTATGAGCCAGGCCACGTCTCCCATTCATCGTAGCGTCACACGAGTCGACAGGATGAAGAACTGCCAGCCCCTTCATCAGTCGCTCATCATATAGGCAGTTCTCCGCATAACCCCCTGAGCATACATGGACTACCGTACAGGCCCCTAGCTTTACGCATCTACCAGCATCATGTCAGAAGCATATACTGACCTTCCCATCCCTAAGTACTACGGAGCAGCGGACGATGGACCCGTGCGGGACTGCTTCGACCTGTTCGAGCTCCACGCTACCACTGCATCATGGTCGGAACGGGATATGATCAACTTTTCGAACTACGTCTCCGGTGAGGCCTTAAAATTCGACCTCACCCACATATTTCAAAACGACGAGTCATGGGAAAAGATCAAACAAGAAATGATCGTTTGGTTTAAAGAATACAATGACGACTACACAAAGATTCACTTATAACCCACCATCCACAGACAACCGCGCTCCGTCGTCACAGTCAAAAGCAGTCTTCACGCATGAACCCACCTCCTACTTTTCCATCGCGTGGTACTTCGGTTGCTCACAACGCCCACCTCATGTCTCACATGTTTACTATATATGGTCGAAATAGAGCAGAAGAGCTCTCAGCGTACTCAGTTAAGCCCGGGACCTACAGTTTAGTTTCATGCGCCAGAAGAACTCGCATCATTCGTTGCACAGAAAGGCAGCCATTCCCAACTGGAATTTGACCAAACCACGCCTGTTGTGGCGTCGTCATTGAGAGCGCAGCCATCTGAAAGCCCAAACACGGTAGGCTCGGAAGCGACTCTGACAGGTTTCCAGTTGCCAGAAGCCTACGTAATGAATGCTATCGAAGGCTCCTCTGATGTTCCTCCAGACAAATTTGTCCTAGCAACTTCGCTGCCTGAAAAGCGTTGCAACAGCTGCCAACTGGACACATCAATCTATCAAGAAAACGGGCATGATGTTCAAGAAGCGCTCCCGCCTCAGCACAATCTGATGCAACAGCAGCAACGCCAGCAAAAGCAAGTCCAAGAATTCCAGACACTCCAACAGATACACCGGCAAGGACGATGACGCAAAGTAGGCCTCTTAAAACAAATTCAAGACGTGAGGCATCTTCGCATAAGTATCGGCGGCAGAAACGCATTTGGCGCAAGAGATCAAGACTGCGGCTACGAGTACAGCTCCGAAACCACAGAAAACGACGACAGAGACGAGAAACACCATCTGTACAATGCAGAGACCAAGACATCGTTCTGATTTTATCGGCTGCGACCATCGCACTCGCAAACTGGAAGCACACCATCTGTTCCCACCACGACACACAACTTGACGCCTTCAACATTCGAACTTCAAATGCTACAAGGACATCCAACTTTGTTCGTTCCTCACAAGAACTCAACCGATGTCATCACCAGTGCAGATCTCCAGGGTGTGGTTATGCCACCCAGGACGCAACAGCCGGCCTCGTCCACCCGAGTTCTCTTTGATATGGCCGGACTGCTTTCCTCTGCTGTAGATTTTTTGTGCGAGTTAAGGAACTCCCTTCTCAAATGGAACTATGGTGAATTTTGACATTTTTCGCTCGCCTTAACACCCGTTTTTGTTGTTTTGTTAACACTCTGACGCGACTTCTTTTGGGGAGAGGGAAATTATGTAACGTAAGAAGGTAGCGATGGTTAGGAGTTAGAAGTAGAAGCCGAGAAGGAAGAAGTGAGAACGGAATGAACATGAGGTATGTGCCAGGCCACGTCTGCCGTATATATATATATATATATATATATATATATATATATATATATATATATATATATATATATATATATATATATATATATATATATATATATATATATATATATTGTAGGCATCTATTATGCGCTTCATCCTCATCTAAACAGCAGTCAATCATCATCATATGTTCTGGCTGACAATCATCATTTGCTTGGCACGAGCGCTTCTTTGTCGGGTCCGTTGCGCTTGTTCGTTCCCGAGTTCACGGCCAATAAACCTCGCTACAACCGAGTCGTCATACGTGGTGGAGGTGGATTGACGTTCCCAGTACCTCTACTTACAACGCCTACTCGCTGGAGCTCCGTTCAGGCCGCCGCTTGGACCCTCAGTCCGCCAACATGTCTCAGAGTGAGTGGGTGGATGCCCTTTCGGCTCCCGTCTCTGCGCCGCAAGCCGTCACTGCGCCGCAAGCCCCTCCTCTTTACATCGCAAACCACCAGCGGGACCCTCCGATCTTCGCTGGTCTCCGCGGCGAAGATGTGGAGGACTGGCTCGATAACTACGAGTGGGTAAGCGCAACTAATCACTGGGACGACTCTAGCAAGCTCCGCCGAGTATCGCTTTATCTCACGGGCGTTGCCAAGACATGTTTCTTGAACCATGAGATCGACCTCACCGACTGGCCTGCCTTCAAGCAGCAGCTTCGCCAAGTATTCGGCACGCCAGCCGTTTGATCCGCTCTAGCGAGGAGGGCCCTAGATACTCGCCAACAACATCCCGGCGAGTCATACACATCTTATATCGAGGATGTCCTTGCGCTTTGCCGGCGCGTCAATTCTTCGATGTCCGAGTCGGACAAAGTGCGCCACATCCTGAAGGGCATCGGAAGCATTGCCTACAATGCCCTTGTTGCCCAGAATCCTTCTACTGTCACGGACGTCGTCTCTACGTGTCAGCGTCTTGACGAACTTGATTCTGTTCGCCTTCAGTCGGGCAATAGTGAACACCGTACCGCAGACCGGGACCTGCGTGACATGATACGGGAGATCATACGAGAAGAACTTCAATCAATGGGCATCTCACAACCTTCTCCATCTGTCACACAGCCTTCAAGCATGGCCCTCCGTGACATCGTAAGGGAGGAACTAACATCATTCACCGGTCCAACCTACGTCCAGCCACCTCCGTCTAGCCCTCCAACGTACGCGCAAGTTGCGGCCGCGCCTCCTCGCAACGTAAACTCTACTTCACCGGTGCCATCATTCACGCCGGTTGCTGCTGCACCACCGGTCCACTTCCGGCCAATCCCACCTGACCCTCCGTCAGTCCACTTGAGTGCGCTATCTCCCGGTGTGCCGAACGACCTCTACTACCCGCCTTGGCGCCCGTCTCGCCCAACATGCTTTTACTGTGGATATCGTGGCCATATATCGCGCTTCTGCCGCAAGCGCCAGCAGGACGAGCGTCGCGGGTACGACATGCGCGAACGGGATTTTTCCAGAGGGGATTCTTACGCTCGGCGTTATTCATCTGGACAGCAGCGGTCTCCATCTCCGCCCGCGTCGACTGAGACGCGGAACACTTACCGTTCAAGCCGACGCCGATCACCTTCGCCCTTCCGTCGCTCCTCCTCTCCTCTTCGGCCAGCCTCGTTACTACTGATAACCGGTCGGAAAACTAAATGATGCAGTTTTCGGAGGAGAAACTGCATGTAAGAGTAGGACTCATATTCCTCCAGCACGCCCGTTCAACATGGTTTCTGTTACGGTGGAAGGAGTTCTCGTGGACGCTTTGGTGGACACCGGTGCTACAGTTTCTGTGATTAGGTATGATTTGTGCAAACGCCTGAAGAAAGTAATGACACCTTATAATGGACCCAATCTAGTCGAAGCCCAGGGGAACGCTATCCGCCCTTTTGCTCTTTGTACTGCTCGTGTGTTTATTGATGACATTTTGCATTGCATCGAGTTCACTGTGCTTACCCGGTGCTCTCACCAGCTAATTCTAGGGTGGGACTTCCTATCTTCTTCTTCAGCCGCTATATGTTGTGGTGAACGGACTCTGCACCTAACTAATACGGACTCCATGTTCGACGAAGGCGTCTACAAGCCTCTACGCCTCTTCGCTCGCGAAGATCTCGAACTACCGCCACACCAAGAACGAATTGTGATCCTGATCTCTAAAGACATCGACCACGGTGACGTCTTGGTGTCCCCTTCATCGACTTGCGTCGCAAAAGGCATAGCCCTTGCATCAGGTGTCGTACGCTTTCCCCATGACTCCGCGCTCGTCATTGCTACGAATGAAACACCAGAGAAAGTTCTCCTGCCAGAGGACACTGCAGTAGCCTGTGTTGTGGATGCTGAGCCTGTCAGCGTCACGCCACTTAACCCTGCCTCTACCAACGACCCTTCTATGAGTAAGCCTGCCTCATCCTCTCCCTTCACAGCTCTTATCAGAGATGACTTAACAGCTATGCAGGCGCAGCAGTTGCTTGCGTTATTAACGAAACACGCCGATTCTTTCGACACCTGCTCTTCAACGTTGGGCCGAGCTACCACTGCAGCGCATCGCATTCAGGCGGAGGGAACATCTATTGTACATCGCCGCCCGTACCGCGTGTCTCTTGCTGAGCGAAAAATCATCGAGGAAAACGTCGCTGACATGCTCTAACGAGAAATAATTCGTCCATCAACTAGCCCTTGGTCATCCCCTGTTGTTTTGGTACGAAAAAAAGATGGCTCCGTGCGCTTTTGCGTTGATTACCGGGCACTTAACAACATCACACGCAAGGACGTATACCCCATGCCACGCATCGACGACGCCCTTGATTCACTGCAAGGCGCCGAATACTTTTCAAGCCTTGATTTGCGTTCGGGATATTGGCAAATTCCCATGCACGATGACGACAAAGAAAAAACGGCATTTGCAACCCCCGATGGCCTATACGAATTTAACGTGATGCCTTTCGGGCTCTGCAATGCGCCCGCGACGTTTGAACGCATGATCGACACCGTCCTGCGTGGTCTGAAATGGAAGACGTGTCTCTGCTACCTTGATGACATTATCATCTTTTCATCAACGTTTTCTCAGCACCTGAGCCGCTTGGATGACGTCCTAACATGCCTCGCCGGTGCGGGTCTGCAGCTCAACACTAAGAAGTGCCGTTTCGCCACCAAATCCATCAAGGTTCTCGGTCATGTCGTCAGCAAGGACGGTATTCGCCCTGACCCCGAAAAGATCGCTGCCGTCCTTCGATTTCCATGCCCCACAAGACTTAAGGATTTGCGAAGTTTTCTTGGCCTCGCATCATATTTTCGTCGCTTCATACAAAATTTCGCTTCAATAGCTGCGCCACTTCACAAACTACTTGCATCTAATGCACCCTTTGTGTGGTCCGAGGAATGTCAGTCGGCGTTTCACCTATTGAAGAAAGCTTTGACGTCAGAACCTGTACTCTGCCATTTTGATGACACCGCCTCAACACTCCTGCATACCGACGCCAGCGGCAGCGGTATAGGTGCTGTTCTCCTCCAACGCGATAACTCTGGACGGGAAAGGGTCATCGCATATGCTAGCCGAGTGCTAACTTCTACCGAAAAAAACTATACCATCACTGAGCAGGAGTGCCTCGCTGTGGTTTGGTCCATACAAAAGTTCCGTCCTTATCTGTACAGCCGTCAATTCACCATCGTAACGGACCACCACGCCTTATGCTGGCTTTCTACAATGAAGAACTTGTCCGGACGCTTGGGTCGTTAGATTTTACGCCTACAAGAGTATTAGTTTGAGATTATTTATAAATCGGGCAAAAAACATGAAGACGCCGGCGCTCTTTCTCGTTGCCCCCTACCTACAGCGTCGTTCGACACTCCAGCTGCCACCTCCAACGACACCAGTGCGGACGTGACTCCCACTTCTGTTGCCTTGCTCGCCTCGCTGTACCAACCGCCAATCGACGATGAACAACCCTTTCGTTCTCACCAGCAGGGTGACCCGTATTGTCAGCGCATTATAGACCACCTTTCAGGAGCTACGCGTCCACCCAATGCACGCCTTCGTCGACAACTCGAGCACTTCAAGTTTCAGGACGGTGTGCTGTATCGTCACATATATCATCCTGACGGCACACGCTGAGTACCTGTTCTGCCACGCGCTCTTCAACATCATGTACTTAACGCCTTTCATGACGATTTGACTGCTGGCCACCTAGGCTTTCACAAAACCTACGACCGCATTCGAAGCCGCTTTTATTGGCCTGGGATTTCTACCAGCGTAGCAAAGTACGTGGGTTCCTGCTCTCCATGCCAACTTCGCAAACTTCCGACATCTCCGCCGGCTGGTCAGTTACAGCCAATGACGTGCCCTACAACACCTTTCGAGGTCGTCGGTGTCGATCTTTATGGACCCCTTCCTGTTACTGGTGCTGGAAATAGATGGATAGTCACCGCCGTAGACCATATGACACGCTACGCCGAGACAACTTCAGTAGCTACAGGTTCAGCATCGGAAGTTGCTGACTTCGTCCTTCAGGCCATAATACTACGTCATGGTGCACCTCGTGTACTTCTGAGTTACCGTGGAAAGGTGTTCTTATCACAGCTTTTAGGTGAAGTTCTTCGCGTTTCTGGTACCACACACAAGATGGCGTCTAGCTACCATCCTCAAACAAATGGTCTGACCGAGACATTTCATCGAACCCTTGCCGACATGATAGCCGTATGCATTCAACCGGATCACAGAAACTGGGATAAACTTCTACCGTTCCTCACTTTCGCCTACAACACCGCTGTTCAGTGCACAACAGGCTACTCACCGTTTTATCTCGTTTACGGACGTTCACCCACTTTCTTTATCGATGTTTCCTTCTTCACCAGCAATAGCCCTACATCACCATCTTCTTGCGAAGAATATGTTTCTCGCCTTGCCCAGTGCCGCCAGCGCGCTCGTATGAACACGGAAGCTACGCAACAAGCAAGGAAGGCCGTCTACGACACCTCTCATCGTGTGGTATCATTCCGACCGGGTGACGAGGTGCTGCTATTGACACCAATTCGCACACCTGGTCTCTGCGACAAGTTCCAGCCTCGATTCATCGGCCCATATGTTGTTTTAGAGCAGACTTCACCTGTCAACTATCGTGTGACGCCTCTTTTCGTGCCAATTACCGTCGTTACCGCAGCACCGAAATTGTACACGTTTCGCGCATGAAGCTTTTCACACGACGTTCCTCGTCACCTTGACTACCCGCCCGCAGCGGCCAGGCTGGCCGCTTCCACGGGGGGGGGGGAGGGGGGATCAGTGTAGGCATTTATTATGCGCTTCATCCTCATCTAAACAGCAGTCAATTATCATCATATGTTCTGGCTGACAATCATCATTTGCTTGGCACGAGCGCTTCTTTGTCGGGTCCGTTGCGCTTGTTCGTTCCCGAGTTCACGGCCAATAAACCTCGCTACAACCGAGTCGTCATAATATATATATATATGTGAAGAAGAAGATGTGCCTGCAGCGAGCAGCATCGCCAACGCCCGGCTCTCTCGGCTCGTGCTTCGGTTCGTTGCTGTGCCGATCGCTGGACGGTTGTTCACGCTGTCTCGTCGCCGACTTTAACGGCTAATAAACCTCCTCACATTTGGTGGAAGGTGCTGTTGATCGCTGTCGCTACACCCTGGAGCTGCGAAGCCGCACGCTACCACCTGTCATGACTGCCAACGCCACTACATCGACGCCTTCGCTCCAGTTCAACTGCCCTGGCCATCCTACGCTACGGGAGCCGAAGGTCTTCAGCGGTGCAGATGGGACCGACGTCGAAGACTGGCTCGAGCACTACGAACTGGTGAGCGCCAACAATAAATGGGATGAAGCCGACAAGCTGGGCCACGTAATATTTTATCTCACAGGCGTCGCTGAATTGTGGTTTAATAACCACAAACACAACATCCCCACATGGAGCGTCTTCAAGACGTCATGTGCTGAAGTGTTCGGTCGGCCGGCTGTCCGCAAGCAGAGGGCAGAACAGCGCCTGCGCGTCCGCTCTCAGCAGACTGGCGAGACCTTTACCAGCTATATTGAGGACGTCGTCGACCTTTGTCGACGTGTGAATGACACCATGCCCGAATCTGACAAGGTCAAAAACATCCTGAAGGGCATCGACGATGGCGCATTTCAAATGCTCTTGGCAAGGAATCCAAGCACAGTTTCTGAAGTCGTCAGCTTGTGTCAGAGCTACGACGAGTTGAAAAAGCAACGCACTCTGACTAGGCAGCCTCAGCCTGGTGGTGAGTCGCTGTCCAGTTTCGACTCCATGCCGGACAATTCATCATTGCTTCAGCAAGTCCGAGCCTTCGTCCGTGAGGAAGTCGCCCGCCAACTTTCCCTAGTGCCCTTTACTCACGAGACCACCACCCGTCTACCTGCCCCGCTTCGCACTGCTATATCGGAAGAGGTTGCACAAGCTGTTCCTCTTACGCACTACGAGCCACCTCTACCTAGCCGTGGTCACTGCCCGGGTGGCGCACAGCCGGTAGGCGCTCCTGTCACCTATCCGCCAGCCGTTCAGCCTGTGGCCGCACCCCTAACGTATGCAGCGCAGCCCGTGGCTCCTCCTGTCGCCTTTTCGCAAGAGATGCAGCCCGTAGCCGCGCCGCTCACATATGCAGACGCTGTACGTAGGCTCCCGCAACCACCCTACACCACGCGCTCACAGCCCGCACACCCGGCTGCTTATACTGCACCTTGGGCGGCAGCACCAGTCGCCAATCCCTGGAGGACGCCCGATAACCGACCGATTTGCTACGCTTGCTTCACTCCCGGACACGTTGCTCGCTACTGCCGCCGTCGACCTCAGACGTTCGGCAACTATGCCCGGTCGTCGCATCCCGGCAGCCAACCATTCGTCCAATACGGGCCCGTCTCGCCACCTCGTTATGCGCCTCCTGACCACCTTGACTTCCAGCCGCAACGCGCACCCTCTCCTCGTCGGCGATCGCCCTCCCCCATGCGTCGCCGGCCCGGACCCTCCGACCAGGAAAACTAAGCAACGCAGTTCAAGAGGCAAGAACTGCGCCGTTTTCGAACTGTCTAAGCCCTCGCTCTTCTCCTGCTAACGTGGTCGCAGTAAATGTTGAAGGTTATTGTACTTTCGCCCTTGTGGACACTGGCGCCGCTGTTTCTGTTATTGCCGCTAATCTCTGCCGTTTATTACGCAAAGTAACGACGCCGCTTTCCGGACTGTCGCTTCACACCGCAAGCGCACAGCAAGTAACGCCTCTCGCAGCCTGTACTGCAAGAATCTCCATCGAAGGCATTCTTTACATCGTGGATTTTATTGTTCTTCCTGTCTGTTCGCATGACGTCATCCTCGGGTGGGACTTCCTATCCCGCCACAATGCCGTCATAGACTGCGCACGCGCCGAAGTTGAGTTTTCACCCTTGTGTGATGTCCCATTACTGGACGCTCCTTATCAGCCGCCGAAGTTGCTCGTTCATGAAGATACCGATATTCCGCCTGGAAATTTCGCCCTTGTTCCCGTTTCATGCAACGCCTACCCTAACGCCACAGTTCTTTTTATGCCTTCCGATATCTTCAAATGTCGTCGAGCTTTGCCGCTGCCTTTCGCAACAATTGACCTTGCCGCCGGAAGAAGCAACATGTTCGTAAGCAATCCGCTTTCCACACCTGTCACATTGCTTGCGGGGGAATGTATCGGCCGCGTGCAGGATCTCGACCCTTCGTTTATGTTTGATGTCCCGGACGACTACTGCGACCACCCAAAAGCACTGTTGGCACTCGGGGAGTCGTCCAATGATACGTTTTCCAGCGCCATTGCCGACACTCTCACTCCCACCGAACATGCCGACCTGCTGGATCTTCTGCATGAGTTCAGGAGTTCGTTCGATGTTTCGCAACCTCAACTGGGCCGCACATCACAAGTCAAACATCATGTTGACACCGGCCTACACCAGCCACTGCGTCAAAGACCATACCGTGTCTCCGCTGAAGAGCGCCGCGTCATCAACGATCAAGTCGAAGATATGCTTCGTAGAGACGTCATTCGACCATCTCACAGTCCCTGGGCGTCTCCCGTCGTCCTGGTGCGTAAGAAAGACGGATCTATTCGATTTTGCGTGGACTATCGTCGTTTGAATAAAATAACACGCAAGGACGTCTATCCTTTGCCGCGCATTGATGACGCCATTGACACCCTTCACAGAGCGGAATTTTTCTCGTCGCTAGATTTGCGGTCTGGCTACTGGCAGGTCCCAATGGCAGAAGCTGATCGCCAAAAAACGGCATTTATTACACCAGACGGACTATATGAATTTAACGTCATGCCCTTTGGGCTTTGTAACGCGCCTGCCACGTTTGAACGTCTTATGGATAATACGCTACGTGGTCTCAAATGGAATATGTGCCTCTGTTACCTCGACGATGTCGTGGTTTTTTCCCATGACTTTCCTACGCACCTCCTTCGTCTCAGGCACGTTTTGAGTTGTCTGACCAACGCTGGTCTGCAGCTTAACCTGAAAAAATGCCGCTTCGCTGCACGCGAGCTCGTCATCCTAGGCCACATCGTGTCCAAGCACGGCGTATTACCAGACCCAGCAAAACCTTGAGCAGTTGCAGAATTTCCCAAGCCGACGACCATGAAAGAACTTCACAGTTTTGTAGGCCTATGTTCCTATTTCCGGCGCTTTGTTCGCAATTTTGCATCTATCATGTCACCGTTAACCCAGCTTCTTCGCGGTGACGTGAACCTCACCTCCTGGTCCCCCGCATGTGACGTTGCCTTCACTACTCTGCGCCGTCTGCTCACTTCCCCACCTATTCTTCGCCACTTCGACCCGACGGCTCCTACCGAAGTGCACACTGACGCCAGCGGCGTCGGGCTAGGCGCGGTCCTCGCTCAACGAAAGCCCGGCTATTCAGAATACGTTGTAGCCTACGCTAGCCGCACTCTGACGAAAGCCGAAACTAATTACAGCGTGACAGAAAAAGAGTGTTTGGCTCTGGTGTGGGCGCTTGGAAAGTTCCGGCCGTACTTATACGGCCACCCGTTCGATCTAGTAACTGATCACCACGCGCTTTGCTGGCTCTCCACGTTGAAAGACCCTTCTGGCCGCCTTGCGCGATGGGCACTCCGCATCCAGGAGTACGACATTCGCGTCGTATACCGCTGCGGACGCAAACACTCTGACGCTGATGCTCTGTCCCGCTCACCTTTACCACCAGATCAGACGTGCGGAAACACTTGCCTCCAGACCTTGTCATCACTAAATCTCGACTCGATTGCCACCGAACAACGCTGTGACCCGTGGATCGCCTCTCTTATCGAATATTTATCTGGCATGCCCAACCTTCCAGTATCTCGATCTCTCCGACGTCAAGCTTTCCATTTCGCCATCCGCGATCAACTTCTTCATCGACGCAACTACGCTCCCGATGGCCGCCGGTGGTTGCTGGTCATTCCACGCACTTTACGATCGCAAGTATGTGCCTCCCTTCACGACGATCCGCAATGTGGCCACGCCGGAGTGTTCAAAACATATGAACGCCTTCGCCATCGCTACTACTGGCGCGGCATGTACAATTTTGTTCGTAAATTCGTGCAGTGCTGTCCTGACTGCCAGCGACGTAAATCAACACTGCCACGTGCGACTGGCGCATTGCAGCCACTTCCATGCCCTGCCAAGCCATTTGATCGCGTCGGCGTTGACCTCTACGGTCCCCTTCCATTGACACCAGATGGTAATTGGTGGATTATAGTGGCGGTTGACCACCTGACACGCTACGCCGAAACAGCCGCTTTGCCGAGCGCTACAGCTCAGGATGTCGCCTCTTTCATTTTGCAACGCTTTATCCTTCGGCATGGTGCACCTCGAGAGCTCCTTAGTGACAGAGGCCGCGCTTTCCTTTCCGAGGTCGTCGAAACTCTGCTTTCGGAATGCCACGTCATTCATCGGAAAACAACAGCATACCACCCGCAGACTAACGGACTAACGGAACGGTTCAACCGCACGCTAGGTGATATGCTCTCAATGTACGTGGCATCTGATCATAGCAACTGGGACCGTGTTCTCCCGTACGTCACGTTCGCGTATAACACCGCAATACAAACCACCACGGGATTCTCACCTTTCTTTCTTCATTACGGACGCGAGCCTTCCCATACAATTGTTACCCTACTTCCTTACCGTCCTGATGCTTCCGAGTGTCCACCTATCTCCGATGCTGCTAGACAAGCCGAAGAGTGCCGCCAGCTCGCCCGTGCGTTCACCTCGGAAGAGCAACAACGCCAGAAAGAAACCCGTAGCACCTCTCTTCCGAATCCCAGCTATGCCCCAGGGTCTCTTGTGTGGCTTGCCATCCCATACCAAACACCGGGACTCTCCTCGAAACTTGTCCCCCGGTACGAGGGGCCTTACACCGTTTTGGAGAAAACATCTCCGGTTAATTTTCTAATTGAACCAGTTTCCCGATCGGACGACATGCGCCGGCGTGCACGTGACATCGTCCATGTTTCCCGACTGAAACCGTACCATGAGCTTCTGCCTGAAACTTCTTAAGTCGCCAGGATGGCTCCTTTTTCAGCGGGGGCGATTGTGAAGAAGAAGATGTGCCTGCAGCGAGCAGCATCGCCAACGCCCGGCTCTCTCGGCTCGTGCTTCGGTTCGTTGCTGTGCCGATCGCTGGACGGTTGTTCACGCTGTCTCGTCGCCGACTTTAACGGCTAATAAACCTCCTCACACACACACACACACACACATATATATATATATATATATATATATATATATATATATATATATATATATATATATATATTGATGAAGGTGCTTAGATGAATTGAAATTCTCTAGAAAGTCCAACAGGGGAGTCCATCTTACTCACGCGACCCACTCCTCAAGCTGGTGAGCGTCGTGCGGCTCCGGGTAGTGTCTGTAGCCATCCCGGTGTCCTCGCTGTCCCGAGTCTGACCAGACGTGGTGGTAATACGGGACGTGGCTGGTTCCAGCGAAAACAAACGTGCAACAATTGAGTAAAGTACTTCTACGAGCGAAAATTACTGACAATAATATTGACAATGAAATGAAGCCTCAAAAGCTCGTGAGAACACAGATGGCCGCACGGGCAGCTTTTATTTTACAAGACGTGGTTTACGCGCTACTCTTCCCTCACTTGTCCCCACAGACATTCTGCCCTTACATAGGTAATCACGCCGGCATTTAGCTTGTGCACTTAATCCAAAGCTCTATTATACGTTACCGATGCTTTAACTCGCGAAAGGTAGGTTGTGCTCGGGAAATTACATTCATGCGTTGCACTGTTCCGTGCGGTTGGGACTACGGCGTCATGTGGGGGTGCTGACGTGCACCTGTTCCGTTCTGTGTGTTCCGCCCCGCAGCTGCCGCACAGGCAAACCTCCCCGTGGGCGTGCCCTGTTTGTCTTACTGCGCACTTTAGAAGGATCGGACATAATGCGAGTTGTCCAAACACAATGCAAAGTAGACATATGATCGAAATATCAGACCATAGATCTATAGATAAAATTATGAGATGTCGATGCATTGATGTCGCTTGATTAAATGCTATCTTTAGTCTAGTTCGCTAGTATACCTCTTGTTTCAAGAAGTTAAGAATTTTCGAACACGGGTTGTCGTTGCAGACGATGTTTTGACAATCGGTTTTGCCCTATTCAAGGTTGCTGCTTTGAAGACCTCCTGCACGAGCGTAGCTCCAGCAACACATCGTGTTCAATAATTTTTTGGTCACTGCTATCTTCCCCGGAACTTCCGCATCTTCACTTAAGTTATCTGTTCGCAACATTCCCAGTGACAGGACTAATTAATAGGTGACTTTATGCTAAAGTTCGACAGGAGTCAGTGGCAACTTGCATATGCTGCAAGGTTAGCCTGTATGCCACGTGCTTAGCCTGTGCTGTTTGCGTTCAATACCGTCCAGCAGAACAACGTCGAATGCAAACGTAGTGGCAGGATTTCGTTGCCAACTGATTTTTACTGCGGTGTCATGCTCTTACATCCGCAAGTTTTTACACGAAAATGCAGCCAAATAATGCTTGAGCGTTTACTGTAGAAATTATTTATACGTTATGGCGTAAGCGCTTGATTAGTCCAGCTAGAAAGAAAAACACAAGTACTTACACATGGCGACGTCTTAATGCCAGCACACAATCCAGGAGAACCAAGGAAGAGTGGACGGCATAGACCGATTTTGCCGTGGTGAACCAAGATCTGAGAGAAAACGCAACGCACTGCCGATCCTTGGAGAGGCAAATCTTCTTCTGTGCGCTGATGATGGAGATGACGACGAGGGTGATGATGCTAAAAGATTGACATTGATATCCGATAATTGGGCGAGTTCTTCGGCTCTTCTCCTACGCTGCGCAATGCGTGCCATCGTTATTTCCCAGGATATGCCGACTTAAATGCGTGCATGTCCATTTAATGATTTCCAAACTGCGAAGAACGGGCAATCTACTCAGATCTCCGTACAACCAGCGGAACCACACTTTGTGACTCCAGTGTTCGTAACTGTGTTAATCCTGATGATTCGTTGAAGTCTTTATCAATTATTGGTTGATAAAAATTGTTTCTTACCGTCCGTGTGTTCCTTACTCATTTCCAGTGAACCTGTAGTGAGTAGTGGGGCTGACAGATTGACGACAACAGAATCATTGCTGATTATAGCAGCATGAACTGTAATGGTACGCCGCTTTCATTTCGTGGTGGTCTACGCGGCCAGTGACGCCCACACCGCATTCAGCAAAGCGGCATTCATGGAGTCTGTAGTGCCCTGGTACCATCAACACCCCCTTATATCATGCCATTAAACTGCGATGCAAAATGCAAATAAAAATATCCCCTCCCCCCCCCCCCCCCCGCGCATATGCTCAGTGTTTGTCAGGACCACATTCTAGAAGCACTGCCAACGAACACCTTTTTCCACCGTTCTCAGTGTGACCACTTTACCCTCTACATGTCCTCCCCACGTTACCATTCTTTGAAACACAGGCCATGCTTTACCGTATGGTAGGCTTTCGCGCTAAGTGCTCCTAATCCGTACCACGTTCCTGAGGTCTGGGAGCGAACCTTGTCAAGCCGCACCCACAGAGACCCGCATGGGCTGGCAGTGACAGCTGCCCACGCAGTGAAAGAACTTCCTGGAAGGGTACATTACCCCAAAGACAATGGCCAAATAACGCCGGCATAAGTTTATTTTTTTACAGAGCCATGCTGAAACTTCCAGCACGAGGTGGGGTTGCGCTCACATTCATATATTGTTTTAATAGGCTACAATGGAGCCGTTTACAAAACAAAATTGCCAGCGCACGTGGATATTTCGATAAGCAATCATTCGCCGTCAACGCTGCCTCCCCTGCGTGAGTCATAGCTTGCGTGCAAACAACCAGCCTCTTTCTTGATGCCGTTGACGGTCGAACCCTTTCCTTCGTTCACTTCGAAGACGTGTCCCTTGTTCTCCAGCTCCGCAATGGTCTCCTGAAATTTTGAAAAATAGAGAAATATAGGGCGATGTAATGCTGTCCACGTACCTATCAACATGCGCAACTTGCATGTCCTGGCGACGCCTGAAATTTCAGTTTTTAGCTATACAATCGACGGAATGCCAGAGCAATGCATCCTAAAATATCAATTTTCAGTCGACATGGGTAACGCTCTCTTTTTGGAGGCACGCGGTACGGCAGCAGGCTTTCATGCTTGACCACGTGTCTGTACCCGCCGTCTGCGCACGAGTTCTCAAAGAACTCATGTGTTAACCCACTAGTTCCCAGCCACGAATGTATCGGGGACCCTTTGGGCCCCGGTGGGAATGATGAGTGAACCCTTACAAATAAAGAAAAGTAGGAAGAGGGAGGTCGAAGGTGAACGCCTCCTGCAGCGTGAAATAGGTGCATTTTGTTTCTCTGCAGCAAAGAGTGTTCAAATTTAGATGCCACACGACTCTGATCTCAACAGCTTCAAAATAAGTTGAACAGCCTGCAGCCATACTCGACGTATTTCTAGCCATGCTTGTTCTTCAAGTATGGAAGCTATGGGAAAACTATGCCCGCAAATACATATGTCATAGATAATTACAGCGAAAGCTTTAAAGCCACCACTATGCATAAATGTTATCCTGTGACGAATACACTACCACGGGACACAGCGTCTGCCCCTGCCCCCTCCCCCTTCTTCCAGAGGATGGATTGCGCGGACACCTACGTGAGAACAGCTGTTTCAATCGTTGACAAATCGAGTAAAACAACACCAAAAGGCGAATAAAACCTGACGAGGGACCAGCGACACTACTTGTCAATCTGTCTGCCTGTGTTTTTCTGCGATGAAATGGGTTCGATATTGTAAACGAAGAAATCAAAACAGGCCATATTTCTAGAGGCTGATGAAATTTCATCGCTTTAGGGCAGCAACTACTGGACTATATCGTAAGACTGTAGTGAGCTGTCCTAAAATAAATTTATTCTTACCTACGGTCGCATTCTTTGAAGCGTATAGGAAACCTTTTACACTCAGAAATGTTCTAGGGAGTTCCAAAAAAAAAAAAATAACGCAACGTTGCAGAAAAAAAAAGAATGCTGGGCACTGTATTTCAGCGAAATAGTGTAATGCCATGCATTATTGCAGATTACTTGTGATTCAGCCAATCTTTACGGCGACTTCACATTACCGTACTGAGCAAGTAGCAAGAAGCGTGCCAGTTTGTCTCAAAGAAGAAATTAACAGCGCGAACACAGGATGGCGAAAAGAATCACGGCAGCTACGCACTGTGAGGACTGAGAACAGAGCGAAGCTGATGGCTTTCTTCTCGCTCTTTCTGTTCTCCTCGTCCTCACTTCTCTTTCTCACCCTGTTGTCATACTATGCTGTACATGATTATGCTATACCTTCTCTCTCTCTCTGTTGGTTTCTTTCCATCTCTTTCTTTGTCTCTCCATTTTTTCCTCTTCCTTTAGCTTCCCTTTGCTTGTCTTTTTGAAATCTTTCTTTCTTTTACTACCTTTTTTCTCGTTGTCTCGCTCATGCACTAATATGATTCTATAGGTGCTTGTTCTGCTAGCTTGTCTGGGTAGCCGAGCGGTTACGACGCTCTGCCCACGCTGGTTCCCATTCCGTCTCGCCAAGAAACTTGATATTTTATTTGTTTCCACTTCTACTCCCTTCCAATTATCTTAGATTATTCTCCTCCGCAGGTCGCGGGATTGAACCCCGGCTACGGCGGCTGCATTTGCGATGGAGGCAGAAATGTTGTAGGCCCGTGTGCTCATATTTGGGTGCACGTTGAAAAATCTCAGCTGGTCGGAATTTCTGGAGCCCTCCACTACGGCGTCTCTCATAATCATATCGTGGTTTTGGGACGTTAAACCCCACATATCAATCAATCTTATTCTCCTATTTTCAATTCCTCCAGCGGATTACTAGGCAACGCGAAATTCAATAGCCGTTCATGATGAGGATAATGTATTTAAATGCTACACGGCGCAACAAAGAGCTTTACAGTTCCGCTGTTGAAACATGACGTCGTGCGCTGTTCGGCTACACTCCTCGTCTTCAGTTCCAGTTCAATTAGCTCGCTTCACACATTTCCGCTCACCTGTGGAAAGTGCGGCTCCACAATGACTCGATTCGGGATGAGCTGGTGGTGAAGTCTCGGTCGGTCGATGGCTTCCTTGATGTCGTAACCTCCCCAGAGTGATCTCAGTGCCACCTTGAAGAAAAGTGGGGAGAAACTGCTATAACAACTTTAGTAAAGTCTGTCATACTGTACTTGCATTGCTATGATCATTTTAGCCCTAAAAATTACAAGTCATAGGTGCACTACACTTTATATGTCTGACAGCAGAAAAGGTGCTGCAGCACTCCTTTGAAGCCAGAAAAGCGAGGTGCCATGTTGTCACCGCGTCCAGCCTCGAAAGCCTCAGAATGAACGCTTAGATATGGGGTTCATCATTTACAGTTATTTCGATGCATTTCCATTTAAGTGACTGTTCTGGTTACAGGAGCACGCTTTTCATAACTAGCAAGTGCGCTTTTTTACGCTGCACACTTGCGCAAGTATTGGTGGCACCTGCCGTGCTTCAGGCGGAGACGTGGTCCATAGTTGAACCTCATGGGATTTGTCCATTGTGAGTGTTTATACAACGAGAGCCGGCTGTACATTTTTCCCGTGATTGCTTAAGCAAACCGCACCTGAACAGACTATGTGTAGTAGGTGACTGGCCGCCATTAGTTGTTCAAACTGCATAGCAAGACAGCTAGCTTCACAATTTTGAAAATGGTTTGAAAATAGCTGTAAATTCCTAAACAACTTTATTCTCTCTGCATATGTATGATATGCCACTAAAATTCTAATGTGGTAAGACGCCGCGATTATTAAGTTTATTGGAAGGAGAGGGTTAAAAATGTTTTGCTTCGAAGTCATAAAAACGGCTTATTTTGAGCTAGAAACAGCTGTCAGTAACATCAAAACAAATGTTAATTAAAGTCATAAACGCTTTTTGAAGGGGCTCTTGGAATTAAACCGAAAATAAAAATTGATTAGATTAAGAAACAAAGTAAGTGTTCATGTATTAAGGTGTACGCAGGCGGGCAGACTGTTGCTTTCATAAACGTCTGCGGGAGCCCGCCCTTTTCCAGAGCGTGCACAAGTGTAGGGATGAATTTGTTCACTGCGAGTGGTATGTATCCATAGGGTATGGGTTTCCTCCATATTTTAACTTTTTTTTTTACTTGGTATAGTGCGCTGCTTGTCCTTAGAACATGAGGCTCCCTTCAATCGTCTAATTTATGCATTCACTTGTGGCATTTATCAGTTAACCTCATGCCCCATACAATTTCGTCCATAAAAAGTGATGCAATCACTGGCATTTAGCTGGTTACCCCATACCTTATGCAATTTTTTTCCCTTCGAAAGCAACGCAATCACTTGGGAGTCGAAGCTACCTTCTGAACTTTCCGGCTGTTGCTTCACGAGTTAATGTCGCGTTGCTGATGTTGTGTCATTTCCGAGCCGTTAGGTTTATCACACGTTTAAATGTCATCCCTAAGATCACTGTATTGCTTTTCAGAACAAAATCGTACCAAAGGACTGCCTACTGATTGCCTAACCTTATCGCAGATTCGGCGTGAATATTCACCCCGATTCGTTGAAAATATCAGTTGCCTCTTGTGTTTCACTTACCAATGCGACCGCGGACGTTATCCTGGGTCCCCCAGTGCCACCCAACGCAAGCACGGCGTCCCCTTTGCAGTCCACGAAGACGGAAGGCACCATTGAAGAAAGGGGCCGCTTCCGTGGTTCTATGAAGTTGGGCCTCGTAGGGTAGACATCGTACGAATTGCTCATCCCCGGTGTCGCGAAGTCGTCCATCTGGTTGTTGAGGATCACTCCGCTGGACGTGCGTAATTTGCTTCCGAAACTAGAAAGGTGAAAGACAAAGTTTCGTCTTTCATGAAGCATTTACTTCATACTCGTTTACTTTATACTTAGTATACAAGATAATGCATGCTTTCTACGCTGTTATGCATCATCGAGAAGCTGTCGACTCGGACACTAAAAGATGCGTACACAAGTAACATATATTTGACACAAGTTTTTGAACTTCCACTAGTCTTTTATTCGTAGCAGCAACATTATTCATAGAACCTTGTCGTCATCTGCCCACTTTGCTTCTCGCTTACTTTCAAGATTCTACATTGGTCAACATTACCTTGCACATCATGGAATCTGCAGTCATTTTCTTTGTATCAAGCTAGCTATTCTTGACAAGAGAATTGATGTGGAATATCATCGATGGATAAAAGGAAACAATATTTCTGAATTACACTGAAGAGATGAACTGTCGAAATCATCAACACTCAGGTATGCACTCAGTAGTCTCAGGTAACTTAAGTTATTTTAATGTTATGCATTTAATATAACAATGAAAAAATAATGTATTATTATTATTATTATTATTATTATTATTATTATTATATTATTATTATTATTATTATTATTATTATTATTATTATTATTATTATTATTATTATTATTTATAAGTATACGTTTCTCAACCAAGATATCATTATGAGGAACGCCGCAGGGCAGTGATCCGGAAGTTTCGATCATCTGGTGTTCTCTAACCGGCCTCTGCACGGGCTCCTACCATTTCACTTCATCGAAATGCGACCGCCGCGCGGCCAGAACTGAACTCGTCAGAACCGATAACCACAATCACGGATCTACGCGGCTAGGCAGAATCATTCACTGATTTGTTAGCTGCACTTTCTTTACTTGGTCAAAAGAATACCAACTTTTAAATAAAAACTATAACTTACTTCGAAATGAAAAAAAAAGGTATGTGTTTCTTAGGTTCAAGGTAGCAATGGAAATACTCCTCAGTTCATTAACAAATAAGGTAGGTTTAACTTTGAGGGAATACAAACATATTTTTAGTCCGTCTTTGTATGAAAAACATTCACGATCGCAAATACCAAGCGCCATATCGAAGAATCGCTGTCGATGTAATCACCAACAATTACTAGTTTACGCACTGGTTGTTGATAGTTGAGGTAATGGCGATGACATCCCCAGTGTCTCCCCAGAAGGTTGCATGTGCCGTGCCACCATCTTCGGGATACGAATTGTTGAGAAATCCGTAGTGTGCGGGGTCGTCGAACGTAGTCGACTCGTTGATAAGGTTGCCCACCGCAGCAGCCCACTCGGGTGTCGTCATGTTCTGCTCCAACTGGCGGGGTGAAGTGGGCACAACACAGTTGGAACACTTGACGCAGAGTTTAGGGAGGGGCTTGAAGACATTCTAGATTGCAATAAATATCTTTCATGGTCATTAATATTTGGGGGGGAATGACGAATAGTAAACTCTACATAAGTGATAACGCTCCTAACGAAACGACTTGCTGCAGTAAAGTGTGGGCCTTTTGTTGAAACGCTGGCTCTAATTCCATTGTTTTCACAAGGACTATATTCATCGCATATTTTACTGAGCTCGCTCTGAGTTGCCACATTAAAGAAAACGGCTAAGTTCCTGGGGGCCACTTATGAACAAATGAGAGTTCGACGTCCAGCTAAACAGGGACTGAAAACAAACGTAATTATTTTCCAAATTATTTTTCAAATTAAGTTTTGAAGTTGGCGCCGTTATTTTTATAGATGTCTTGACTTTAACGCGGGCGCAATCATTCCTCCATGCATTGTCTGTCTCGGTTTGTGTGTTTACTAGTTTCGTCCTAGAAAAGGCTCCACATTTGGACACACACACTAGAGTGTAAAACTAGACAATAGAAATTTGTGTGCTTCCTTTGTCTGTGTTCCAGCTTGTATATCTGCACTGATAACTTGTTCTTTGATGTGTCTACAAGTTTTCCCATACTTTTCTTGTCACACTGGTCTCGCGTCATGGTCAAAATGGCCGCGCGTAACTTCATGTTTGGTGACATGATAAGAGCACGCTCCATAAGTCATGTTATTCGCCTTTTCACTCACTTCTTTGACATCTTCGAAATCACTGTCTCCAAGGTGAGACCTTCCACCGTAACCATGCTTGCATGCTTCTATGAATCTGAAAAAAAAAACGAAAGGTTATAAAGTAGCTAGTATATACATTGCAAAGCAGCCTTTCCGGCTTCGTTTATTGTTGAAATCGCGTCACTGATAAACTTTACTCAAAGGCGAAAACCATCTCGTATTCCTTTTATGTCGATGTATTCATGCTGGCCTGCCACCCTCCGATAGCTTTCTGCACGTAATGTGCTTTCGCACTGCCTCCGTGATTAGCCTACCTTTCACGAATCTATAGTGCCATTTGATGACGTTGTCAGGTATCGTTACGTCACTTGGTGTCACAGTGAAGTCGTTATAATGTCGCATATAAGGGTTATATGTGACAACGTTACGTGTTGATGTTTTGCATCATTCGTGTATAGTCCCTAATACTTGTGGTCAATTTTTGCGTTTGGTGAAGCAGCTAAGTCATTCGCCATAATGTGAGCTTAATCACAAACAATGGCAGCTTGATATTTTCGTTCTAAGTGGGAGGGTTGCTTGCGGAAGCTCTTCAGCATGATCGAAATCAAAATTGCCACGAGGTTTCAATTTCAAGTTACATTGAAAAATGAAAAGCAAGTATTTGATGTAACCTTAGTTGCAACATCCATACTCCTACATCTCGTGTATTCTTTATTTTATTCTCCATACTTTCATTAACACTTACAGTGCATTTGCAAACATCGGAAATTAGCACGAACGTGTGCTTATACAATCCCACGGTGAAGCCGATCGTATCAATAACCAGAAACATGCAGTTTCGAGGAGGAGCCAATGAATTGGTAGTCCAATATTTGGGCTGTAATTAGCATTTGATTTCGGGAGCTTTCCTCTTTGCATACTGTGATATGTCTGTAGCATGCGCTGATTAGCTGTAGTTCTTGGACTCGATCTCAGCTGATCCGTCTTTTCAAAAACAGCTTGCGAAATCAACCTAATGGGCCTGTGAAATCAACTTCACTTGCGAAATCAACTTTACTTGCGAAATCAACTTTATAGACAGTGGATCAACAACGATCTTCAGTTTTGGCGTATTGGAGTCCGAACTTTAAAATCAACATTTTTTCGTCCTCGTTGCTTGGCACATAGCTATATATAATGTGCTACGTCGGGAGGCTATTTTTCGTAATAACAGAGCACTCACCTGTGCCATTGCAGCGTTGTGCTGTTAAATCGTTCGAGAGCATCGATGCCCACTCTGAGTATGCCGGCAAGCACGGCTCCACTGCCAGGTGAAGCTACCGTGAACAGGGTGTTGCCGTTCGACAGATCAGCAACGATGGGCTCCTTCCACTCGGCCTCGTAGCTCTTGAGGTCGTGCTCCGTAATCACTCCACCTGCACAGGAGAAAGGTAGGAATCGGTAAATCTGACAATATGACTTGTTTTCAAGAACAAATTAAGTTCAATTACTCTAAAGGAAAGGACCATACTCAAAGTACAGATGAACACATCACGCGGTAACTATTTCCCATATACGGCTTTTTTATAGCTTAGACACACGCGCATAACTGCGGCAATGAACTCCAACGTTATTGGCAGTATATCTTATAGCCCAGCCTCTAAAAACATAATAGTGATGCGAAGTGCCGACAAAAGACAGACTACATGGTTGTGTTTTGATAAATAATAACCTAAATTCATGAGTTTCATCCCTCCACAAGCTGGGAACAGCTCTAGAAACAACGGTGTATCTTTGGGCCGAGAATCTTCTGAACGCTGCACGACGCGTTTTCTGGACCGTCAGTTGTTCTCATGGGGCGTAATGATAAGACAATGCGTAGCTCTACAGCATAGCATACATGTTATATTGTTGAACATGCAGTAACTTGCAAGCTTCTTGAACTTGCTTCTCCACAGAAGTATGTAGCGTAATATTAGGCCGACCAAGGTTACTTCCCCTCACGAAATTTGTAAATTAATGCCCAAAAACATCCTGCACCCCATGGTGGTCTACTTATAATAGTCCTTTACTGCTGAAGCTATGGTCGCGAGATCGTAGACCGATGACGGCGACCCTATTGCGATGGAGGCGAAATATTTCCGGCCCGCATACTTAGATTTAGAACCCCAGGTGGTCGATATTTCCAGAGCCTGTTCATTACATTGTCCCTCATAGTCATATCGTTGTTTTTGGACGTAAAACTCCAAAAGTGATCGTTATTAATAGAGAAACTCGTTAGCAACATGAGACTTGATCTTCCTTCCTGTACGTAAATATTTTGTTCTGAGCGTTAGTTCATCAAATATGCACAGAAACGTTCAATTTCTGACGGGTTCGTATGCATCCTTTTCGATAAGGACGCTCACTGATGATATGTTACTAATAACTGCAGTGCCCTTTTTTGTCATTTAACATGTATATAAGCAAGGTGTGTTGATTTGGCAATATGGCTGACGACCGCAAAATCGTGGTACTCTGTACCGCATCCCCTCTGTAAGGGTACGTTTGTGCCTTTTTATCGTGTTTTTATATTGGTAATAATGAAATCTAAAAGTATCATGTCAAATAAATATGTATGACTAACATAATCATGACATTGAAGTGATGTTTGCCACCTTGTGCCTAAAATTTAGTCAGTGTGCACAAAGAAGCACCTCATACATTCCTCTCCATTTTTTTATTTTCTGTGAGACGAAACACATTACGAATAAAAAATGGCAGCATATCCACGGAGTGAGTGATGGATAGTGGGGCGAAGCATCCGTCCGTCCATTCGTTCTTGCTTCCGTCCATGCATGCATGCGTCTGTGTGGCTGCCCGTGCATCCATCCGCCCGTCCGTGCATGCGCCTGTTCGTGCGTCCGCACGTTCATCTGTGCGTCCGTCCCTGCTTTCGTCCACGCATCTGCTCCTGCGTCTGTCCATGCGCCCATCCGTCCGTGCAGCCATCCATGCATTTGTCATCCATGCCATCCATGCGTCCGTCCATGCATCTGTCTGTGTGTCCGTTAGTCCACCTATACAACACTCTAAGTAGCACCATCTCGCATCCTTTCATAATATACTCCTTATATAGAAGCACCGCCATCCAGCGGACATTCCAATGACTGAACGAGAGGATGCACACGCACACTTTCTTATGGCTTGCGCTTCGTGTCTACTTCCCACCTTCAACCACCTGAAGCTCATGATATATTCACTGTATTTATGGCACTGCGGCCCAATGCTCGCTAAATCTTTTTAAAACCTAGGAGGTTACGCCCAGCATGTATAACGTAGCAACCCTTTCTTTTCTTCTGTGCGTTGTTGAACTATAAAAAATTCGCAGTGTGAACGTTAACTAAAAGCCGAATTCTCCTGTTTTTCATTCCCCCTTAGCAGCCATTGGCATGTACTATGAGCATTATCTTTTATTATTTAACAACGCACAGAAGAAATCTCTCACTGGCACCACCTTGGAGGTCAAAATGCTATAGTTATTACACACTACTACAACGGCTACGAGGAACGAATGGATGCCGCTATAAGAAGCTTCGCCGCTAAAAAGCGATTCTTTGTTTCTAAGCAGTAATACTACCAGATATACAAATTCGGCACTGCGGAAGCCACTGCGAAATAATTATAACATTTGTTTATAAAGACAATGTCAACCCCAACGTTGTACTAGTGCAATGCATATAGCTTTGCATTTTCTCTTACCGTCATCCCGAATCTCCTTGGCCATCTGCTCTCCGATTCCACCTTTGTAGAAATAATCAGGTCCTTTGTTGGCTATGACTTCCAGAGTGTCGGCGAGGTCCGCCTGAACCAGTAGATCCCCTTCGGCCAAAGTGTCGTTGGTTGTTTCATTCCAGAAGACCTTCCTAGAATCAGAAGCACTCCCTGCTTGATATGAATCTAATTCAAAAACACCCTCCAACGTTAGTTAAACAATCAATGCAGACGCATTCCGTCGCTTTTCTTTACTTTTATTTTGCGTTAACACTATCACTGGTTGCAACCACTACTGTGTATAATAAACAGCACAAATAGGAGACTATTCGAAGATGTAGCTAATTATCACACGAGGTATCGGCAACCTGTAAATAATATTAATGAAGTGATAGCGGAAATAGCTAATTTATGCGCACATTTCTAAAATAACACGTCATTGTGCAATTATTTGTGGTGGGCTGACGATCTATCCCATTGCCATCAATTTTGTGAATGTCGGTGCTTTTTACGTTCACTCTACTTGACGAAAATCGGTAACGGTGATAGCCTTTCCTGAGCAACGAGTCACTTGTGTCGACGAACGTAACTTGAGCACACCCCTCTGCAAATTACCTTCAGTATTTGTTCCAGCGCAAGGTATGTGGCAGCGCGAAGCGTCTGCTACTTTATTGCGGTAGCTTTAAAGAACACATGATAACGTTGGTGGCCGAGTGGTCTGTTGCAATCAACAATAATTTATGCCCATCTAGCCAGTCCTAACGATTGGGCATGTTGGATAATAAAGAACGAACAGTAGTTGACAGCCGTAGGACAGAGTACGTCTACCTCCTCGGAAACCACAATCATTTTAAACCACTTAAAAATACGGTTACCGGGATCATTCATATGGCCCATACATGAATTTATCATGTTGCCTCCTGCATGGTTGTATACTGTTTCCCTTTTGTTCAATGGAAGATAGAGAGGAAAAGGTAAAAGAAAGACGGGGAGGTTACTCAGAAGAATACTCCAATTTGCTACCCCGTGCTTGGGAAGGAGGAAAATTGTTGTAAAAGAATGAAAGAGAAAAAGAAAAGTTGGTGACAATGGGTATAATGGTAAATCGCCAGTATCTCTATATTGCAAGTAGGCAAAAAAATACAAACAGAAATCGGTATTTCTATATGGATACACCATGACTGGAAGGGGTTGCGTGCTCACTTCAGACTTTCTGACAGGTCGTCCTTGTGTTTCTGTAGAGCAGCGGCCAGGTGCGGTCCCACGGGGAAGCCGTACCGGGCGAGGCGAATGGCGTCGTCGAAGTGATCCCGCCAGTTGAGGGTGGCGTGCAGCTTGCGCAGCAGCGTGCGATAACCACGCAGCTCACCAGGTACCGCTACTGACAGACCGCCTGCGTGTTCACACGATAAAGAGAAAGCTACCGTGATTTCGGAGCAAGGGCTGTCATTGTGGGGAGTGTTATGATCAACGTATCGTGAGTGGTTTTACTCGCAGCGTTATCTAACCTACGTAGAACGTTACTCTCAGGCATTACAAGGAGCGAAGCTATTTAGGCCCGCACTCCACCGTCGCCGTCGAAGGTGACTGTGCCCTGCAAGCGCGCCGAATTAACCAACAGGGGTGTGCTCCCGCCGGATTTGGTCATTCCAGCGACGCAAGTGGCGCCGCGTGGCTTTCTTCCTAACCTGGCACACGCTAATAGGGAGTTTTAGAATACCGTTTGCAAGCGCTGCGGGCGTTGCGGGCGAAGCGGGCGCCATAAGAGTTTCAGGATAGCGTTTGTCCTGCTGCGAACCGCAACGAACGATCGCAGCGACACCGTAGCCTCGAAACCAGCGCTTGCGGGCCACATGCGGCCCGCCATCACCGCACGCAATTTCGGATTTTCTGCGTGCGGTCCGCGAACGCGAACGCCGACTCGCGTTACGACGCATGCGCAGTGGCAGCGACCACACCGCAAGGGCTCGCGGTGCGCTATTCTAAAACTCCCTAATAAGTCAGAGACGCAGTTCGGTTTCGCGGCATTTATACGCGCTGATTTGTTTTCATTCGAACATCTATGCGTCTCTTAAGCGAGAGAAAGTGTGGTCCGCAGCGAAACTAGAGGGCCTGACGAGCTTTGCTGTCTGAGACGCGCTCCTCAGCACCATCTCGTCCACCATTTTTGACCGACCGTCGCGCCGCCTATAGTCGCTGGAATCATCAAATAACTCACGCTGCGCTACACGCGCCGCACAATCACTTGTTCAGTGCTTTGCGCCAGCGAGCAATTTCGCCACACCCTTCTCACCGTATAGCGTCTTCATGAAAGCCAGCCGCGAGATCAGGCTGATAGTCGTTGGCGTCCCATTCCTAAAAAGCTCCGCTCATCGGTTGCATTCGTACACGCGACAACTGCTAGTTTCATGCGAAACGCCTTATAGAATCTGCATGACTCTCAACGAAAATTTCTACGTCGCACGTTCTGCTCCTAATAAATTAATCAATGGCACCGTATTTGGAAATACTAGTTAACTTTTGAACCTTTCGCGACATTAAATTATCACAGGAAACTCGTTAATTAGCACGACAACAGTATATCTTTCGATGGGCATTAGTTTAGGCGTCACTGAACGTTTTTCGCACGCATTGATTACTCCTTGCACACCTGCCGTAAGATTCTATATACCTATCATTCTTCATAAAAGAGCCATGACGTTTGAAGCAAAACAGCAGGCCTTTACTTGCATTTCTCTATGAAGTTTCTGCACTAATTCAGGTTTATTGCAGGAGGATTAAGGAAGCACGTACCTCTCCTGGACAATGTCTCGTTTCCAACAAACATGTCCCACGTAGCTGCTCCTGGAGCTCTTTCCCTTGCGATCAAAGTCATCGCCTTCTTTGAGCGTCTAGACAACGCGAAAACAAAGCAGTACAACGCAAACTCACATCATTTATTTAAGTTATTCACTCATCATTTCAACATAAATGTTCGTGTCAGTTTACTGAGGGTTTTAGTAAACACTGTCATAAATAAAAGCGTATAGCTGTGCTTTCACTCACGCATGTCACCTGTCAGCTCAGCTTGAAATGACTTGCGTAATTACGTTAAGAATAGCTAGTAAGGATTTTCGAAAGCTAGAGAAAATGACCTAATTGATTTTTTACATAGTATCGAAGAGTAACTTTGTGGTCTATTAACCCAACAAAATTTAATAATGAAAAACACGGGAGATAGGAGTGGTGGTAGAGTAGAAACTGGTGAGTTTATATCGACCACTTGCATAATAGGGTAAGCAAGCAGTACTGAATCAAGCGATCTCCTTCCACTTGTAACCGTGATAGTCTATTTTACAAAGAGATGTAGCACGGGGGAGTAAGTTTCTGTTACCTGAGATATATGGTGGCCATGAATCCTCCGCCTATTCCCATTGAATGGGGTAGAACAACGCCCATGCACAGCATGGTGGCTACAGCAGCGTCTGCAAGGTTTCCACCTTTCTTCATGATGTTCCTAGTCAAAAGCGGGCAATGAAGATTTGTACAAGAACGGTTATCACTTATCCAGTTAATACATGGTGTGCGCAAACACGGTGGCATCATGGTGCACCGAATCACTCATTTATTGTAGAATGTTCAGTGAAGGCTTCGTAATTATGACTTTTGTCGTGGTTAAGGACTTACAGCGGATGCTCTATGCAGGTCGACAAGTTATATTTCCGTATAAACAAACTTACAGTTGCCACGTTGCATGCCTTCAACAGCGCTCCGCCTTCATTGCAATGAGTGGGGACGCAATGGCAATATACGAGGAATAAACTTCCATCTTTAGAGTTTTTTTCTTAACTGACGTCTTTAACCTACTTTGAAGCTTCATATTCCATTTTTTCTGCATTTCGGAGCTCTCCCTTTGAAAACAACCAGGGTAGAATCTTTCAATACAAACTGTCACTTGTAGGCATAATTGAGGACAAATTACTCCAGTTTTTGTTTGAATCTTGTTACGTTTCATTGTTTTGGATTTTTTAGCTAAACAAACGACACAGAAAATCGGCTTTAGCCGGCGCCATGTGCCGCAACTGGCCTGGTTTGCAATAAGCTAAGCCTTGATCAAGATTGCTGATGGATTGATGTATAACTACCAAACTGCTTACCTGGTTACGTTGGCGCAAGGTGCTGCGTCGGTCGCCACTGCCCAGTGGCTAAAGTTTCCCATAGTAGAATCGGAAGCTGTAGCATCTGCCAAGGGCTCTCCACATCTAGCATCCTCGACGTCCCCAAGTGGCGTCGAAGTGGTCTGTTCTGTCGTTGCATTTTCAGACGCTGCGTCAACAGAAGATTCCGTACTGGTGAGCCCTGTGTCTTCAGTGCCTTTAGAAGGGCACTTGCACGTGGCGGCGGAAGATGTTCCATCTTCAGACTTGGCTTCAGTGGGCTCTACTTCCTCATGACCTGCAGGAGTGGAATCCAGAAGAGTGGTAGAAACCACGCCAGCTTCCGATGCGGATCCGGTGAACACGGTGTCACCGTTGTCTCCAGAAGTGGACTGGAGCGCTGCGACGGACTCGGTCGTCGCACGAAGATCTGATTCGGGCAGTACTCCCGTAAACTGAGGCAGAGCTGTTGCGGCATCAGGCGTAGCAGTTGTTAAATCAAGTTCTTCTTCGTGAGACCTTGCGCATACAATGGCGAAAGCAATCACTCCTAATGCCACCAGAAAACCGTAGCTGCGGGAAGTAAGAGGAAAAAAAATGTTTTGGACAATCGCGTGACACAGCAGTAATGTGAAAAATATCGAGGATTGTTTTCAAAAATGCTGTAACAAACGCTCACATACCACACGCTTTTAATTAAGATTTTGAGCAATTGAGATTTTGTCCCGGAGCACATGCCAGAGGTGCTTGTTTTAGCACAACTTCACTTTTCTAAATAACAAACGCTAGTGTATTGGTCAATCTATTTGACGGGGGCCAGTTTATGGTAACTATTCGAACTTCACACGTCATGTGCATTCCTTCTCGTCGTTGGAGCTATCTCTGTGAGGATTCTTGTTCGGTACCCAGCAGTGGTTCTATCTGAATGTTATTTCCTTTTGCAAGGGGTGCTATACTTTCCTTATCACTTGATTACCTGGCTATGAGGGGTCGCTGATAAGGCACTGATAAGGCGCTGAAAAGAAAGCAGCGCAATCGAGTGAAAACAGTTCGTGTGATACATGGTTTAGCCCGGCAATGAACTCTTCATTTAATGTATAACACCAAACCGCGCTCCAGGTTATCCTTAAGAGAGTGTGATGCGGGTTCTTGTTGCTGATTTGTTTTTCTCCCGGGCTGAGCCTCAGAGAGTTTTTCTAATAAGGACAAAGCCGTTCGGTTTCCAAGAAACACACAAAAAGTTTAATTGAAAAGTAAAAAGGCAAAGATTCCTCACAAAACAAAACACTTAATAAACAGTTGACTGGACATGACGAAACACATCTGTAAACACCCAACAAGAACGTTCAAAGTCAGTAACTAAACCTAACGTTCGGAAAGGGCTGAGTGATGGGAGTAGCGCAAGAGTATCGGTGCAGTCTCACCCACAAGTTGGTTTTCGGCGGTGATGAGAAACCGGAACGCCGTGACTCCTGCGTCAGTGCGTGGGTTGGACGAGGACGAGGGAACGCTGGCTGCTGGCGACACGTCGAAAAGCCCTACCAAATCGTGATGGTTTCGGCTTGAGGAGCGTGGACACGTCGGAGACGGGAGAACGCAGGCTGGTGGCGACGCGTCCGGGAACTAGGGTCGACCTAGTCAAGCAGCTGGGCGCACAGCTCGGGCCCGGAGCCCGACGGCTGTAGCTCGCCTGCCGGAACCAAAGTCCGCAGGCCCTGGAAAGGAGTTCAGGGCCGGATGGCCACGGTCCTTTGGAGCGGGAACCCGACAGCAGGAGGCCCCGGCCGGTGGAAGTCCTGTAGGCTCGGGTCCGGAACCCAACGGCCCATCTTCAGCGCCCGGTCCGGTGACGACCTTCCGCTTGCACTGCCTGCCTCGAATTCCCCTTGCTCTGGTCTCCCCAGGCTCCTGCTTCAGCTCTGGCCCACTTGTCTCGTTCTCATTGGAGATACTACTGTTTCGTGGTGTCAAGCCATTGGGCCTTGAAATCTCCGTGTTCGCTGCCCATTGGATGTTTTACCTTTTGTTTACTTCACGTCCTGCCACGCATCCTCGTGCTTGACGCTCTTTAACGTCGTCATTCTTGTTTAAGCAGCACCGCACGTGCACTCTGGTATTTCTCCTTTTGTTTTTTTTTTCCGTGACGCGCACTTTTCGAAGGCGCGCACTTTGAACGCGCACCACACATCACATACGCCCCCCTTTTATTCAAGTTTTTTTTTTTTAGAAAAAAAAACTGCCGATGAGTGCGCGTTCTGCACTACGTCACAATTAAACCACATATTTGCACCACGCAGTTCAACACATCACCGGGCTACAGTTCGCTACATCGTCCAAATGTCCACACTTAAACTTTAGATTCACCCAATTGCATTTAAAAGTTCTGAAACCCGGAATAAACCTTTTTACTACAAAATCGACTATGGACAAAGCTACTTGTGTCCGCATCTAAAAGTCGAAGTCCAGAAAGAGCTACCGGTTTTCTAACCCTACACTCAGGTTATCGCGTCCCAAACCAGACGCACTGCCCTTCTCGCACGTTTCGAAAGTAACTGTGGCCAACATGCTTTTATGCACTTTCGCTGAAACGCGTGTCTGCGCCCCCGCCGGCCACATGAACGCTTACCGGTCACAGAGGAACAGGGCGCGGTCTCGAGCCGTCGGCGTCGACACGAAACGCACTGAGACACGAATGCCCAAATGCCACAATCTCTCACACAAATGCTTTCTTTTAGTTCACCATCTAATGAACACAAGCTCGGGGTGCCCTCAGCAAGCCCAAACGCTCCGACAAGCGTGTGAGGTTCCTGGATTCTTGAGAAGGGATGCCGTTGTGCTCGGTCATTATACAGCTCATCTTGAGTGGACTTAATTATAGGTTCAAAACCAATCACGTTCTCAGGTTCAAGACCCTGTCTGGCATTCTCCATACCTACTATCGAGCCCACCTCCGATTCGATACTGTTTATTTTGAAGAGTGCTTCAGCACTCCCATCGTGTTTTCTCGGACAAATAGCAGTTACGCTATCCTGTGAACTAGAATCCCCTCTCTCTCTGAGTGAGATATACGTATGGTCTAGGACCATTGACGTGGTGCCTGCTGCTACCTCTGTCGGTACAAAACAATCAGTGGCCACTATATCAGAGCCTTCATGGCATTCGCTGCCATCTTCCCAATGACGTTCTAGCGCTCCTTCCATGGAGCTATTGAGAGGTAGCCCTACCTCTTCCCGAAATGTGCTCGGCCTTTGAGACGTTCTGATACACACCTCATTCTGAATGGAGCTTCTTTGTTCCCTGCTATCGAAGCTTTGCTCCACAACATTTTCCACAGCTTCTAGGTCGCCCATATCCAGGCGCTCTTCTTCATAGGTGCTTGGCCTCTCAGAGGTCCCCAAGCAGCTAACGGAAGTAATATGTTCCCAGCCAGAGAAGCTTTCCGTCGCTTCAACAAACTCCTCATGACTCCTGCCTTCTTGGCTGTCCACCTCTCTGCCTTCCTCTATCTGAGCTTCTCGCTCCGAAGTAAGGCTGTCGCGAGATTCGAGGCCAACCTTGCAGGAATCGACTTCCCTCCAGCAAACGCTGCTATCGGAGCAAACATTCACCGCTTGCTCGACCTTCTGCATCGCCAGCTGCCCCCTTTTCGCCATCGCAAGCTCGAGTCGCCGCTCGAAGTCCACCCTCTCTAATTGGAGCTGCTGCTTCAGTATGCGTGTCTGACGCTCTAGCAACACTTTCTTTTCACGCGTTACGCGCTCTAGCTCCTCCTTCTTAGCTCTAAGCACCAATTCAAGCTTTTCCTTCGCCGCCTTTCGTTCTGCAGCCCGTTGCTCACGCTCCCTCTCCATCCGCTCCTCGTACCATACTCTAAACTCCGCTCCCGTCAGTCCCATTTTATCCGCCAACTCAATTAACTCCCACGTGTTCGTCATCGTGTTAACCGCGTCAAAAATCTACTGGAAAAACAAACGACTTTGTCCTGTCGCTGCGGACGCCAATTTGTGATGCGGGTTCTTGTTGCTGATTTGTTTTTCTCCCGGGCTGAGCCTCAGAGAGTTTTTCTAATAAGGACAAAGCCGTTCGGTTTCCAAGAAACACACAAAAAGTTTAATTGAAAAGTAAAAAGGCAAAGATTCCTCACAAAACAAAACACTTAATAAACAGTTGACTGGACATGACGAAACACATCTGTAAACACCCAACAAGAACGTTCAAAGTCAGTAACTAAACCTAACGTTCGGAAAGGGCTGAGTGATGGGAGTAGCGCAAGAGTATCGGTGCAGTCTCACCCACAAGTTGGTTTTCGGCGGTGATGAGAAACCGGAACGCCGTGACTCCTGCGTCAGTGCGTGGGTTGGACGAGGACGAGGGAACGCTGGCTGCTGGCGACACGTCGAAAAGCCCTACCAAATCGTGATGGTTTCGGCTTGAGGAGCGTGGACACGTCGGAGACGGGAGAACGCAGGCTGGTGGCGACGCGTCCGGGAACTAGGGTCGACCTAGTCAAGCAGCTGGGCGCACAGCTCGGGCCCGGAGCCCGACGGCTGTAGCTCGCCTGCCGGAACCAAAGTCCGCAGGCCCTGGAAAGGAGTTCAGGGCCGGATGGCCACGGTCCTTTGGAGCGGGAACCCGACAGCAGGAGGCCCCGGCCGGTGGAAGTCCTGTAGGCTCGGGTCCGGAACCCAACGGCCCATCTTCAGCGCCCGGTCCGGTGACGACCTTCCGCTTGCACTGCCTGCCTCGAATTCCCCTTGCTCTGGTCTCCCCAGGCTCCTGCTTCAGCTCTGGCCCACTTGTCTCGTTCTCATTGGAGATACTACTGTTTCGTGGTGTCAAGCCATTGGGCCTTGAAATCTCCGTGTTCGCTGCCCATTGGATGTTTTACCTTTTGTTTACTTCACGTCCTGCCACGCATCCTCGTGCTTGACGCTCTTTAACGTCGTCATTCTTGTTTAAGCAGCACCGCACGTGCACTCTGGTATTTCTCCTTTTGTTTTTTTTTTCCGTGACGCGCACTTTTCGAAGGCGCGCACTTTGAACGCGCACCACACATCACAGAGAGGCACAGATGATCGAGGAGATGGTTTGAAGAAGTGATCATTTATCGTCATGTGTACAGTTGTTTTACGGTGAGTCAGTGAAGCACATATGTTGTATAGTTTCACACAATGCAACAACGAAAAAACCGCAAGTTTACTTCATAGGCCGGGTAAAAAAAAAGAAACTCTTCAACTTTTTTTTTGTTTCATGTCATTCATTATTATTCCCTGGGGAATCCCTGTGATTGTGCAAGGGCCCGCTCCATGCGAAACCATTGGCGAAATGCTGCAAATGACATGAAATAATGATAGAATTATTGCCTCATTACAATCCTTTGTATTTACATGCCTACAGTAACCAATTGAAGCATAACCTATATATTATGATACGAATTTATTCCTTTTTTTGTGAGGCAGTACTGAAACTTTTCCTGGTATTGTAAACACACGCCAATACTTCAGAATTCACCGATAAATAAATCAAGCATTATTAACGACTAAAAAAACCTTACAATGGTGCTGTGAATGCCCAGAGTCTGTCAGTCAAATGCAGAAAAAATATACAGGCAAACAAGCGAGCATTATTGCAGTTTCTGTGGACTCAACAGCCTCATGAATTCGGCGGAAAGAAAGAGCCAAATCTAATGAGGTGGTGGATAAAGCCTTTCGTGTATTATGTTATACACTTTTTTGATAGTTTAGTGTCAAAACATTCGGGCCTTGTTTCTGCAAAAAGTATACTTAAATGAGTACGCCCTTTGGATACGATGTTGTGCATGCAATCAGAGCACATTTTAAATTTTGGGTTCTATCAGTGTTTCATTTGAGTACATTCCATCTCTATACCCTCAATTTTCTTCATTTTGTGTTAGAAAGCGCAACGTACTCGCAATTTATTGCTCATTACTAAGCTCTCCTGTTGCAAAGTCGAAAATTTTCTGAATATAGGAAAGTCTGTACATTTTAATATATAAGCATTTCTTTGTTGTCCTGCGAAATTTTCGGGGTAATATAACAATTGCAATGAATTCACTGCCCCGAATTCCCGCTTAGATAAATAAATGTCTGTACGTGAAGATCTCGCTCAACCCCGGAAATCTCTTCGTTACTTTCTCTGCTGCCAGAGCTTCTATAGCTAAGTTCTTATGCACCATTCCTGCCAACATACGTAGTGATGCACGCTTCTACGTTCTAGCTTGTAAAAACTTCCAGACAGATACTGTCTGCGTATAATATACCTTGATGAATTCTTGTACAATATTTAAATCTTGCATAACTTATTCAAAGGTTTTAACTGCAGAAGGAGTAATAGCTGTTTTTGTCATCTAGATACTATAACATTTTTTTTTGTAGTGAGAACCGTTTGTTTCATTTTGTGTTCTTTGGAGGGAGGGGTGAATGTACTTTTAAAAAGCACGAGATTATTCCAGATTTTTTTTCACAATTCAGCTTTTGGTTTTAGCAACGGAGGTTGTGTTTCTTTTCTGAAAACAACAAAGTTAAAGTACGCTGGAGCTTCCCCTTCAAGAGTAGAATGCGACAGCGTAGTTGGTCTTCTTGTTTATCGTGCTCTCAATAGCTCGTCTAGCGTAGGTTCTCCGCAGATGCCTCAGCCGTGCTGCAAGTGAACAAATGATTGTCGTTTCGAAGTATCATTGAATGCATATTGTAAGCACGCTTGTTAAGAGTCCTCTACGCCATATTTTTTTATTATGAATCAGCGAAGAGCTTACTACACGTCCGTGAGAAAACACATGAACATGCGCAGCTGCTAACTATGCTGATTCTTTTGCTGGTGACGATTAACCATGTCTGAGTTCTTTGTAATGGGTGCACCTTTAAAACATATACTTGTAGTGCAGTTTGCATGTTTTGAAGCTTTGCAGGGCTCACCGCTCCTACCACGCAATGTTACGAGTTAGCGTGACGCCTCTCACTAAATGACGTTCATATAGTGTTTTTACTAGTTTAGGACAAGACCATGAATTGGCGTTAGAACATCTATTTGTCTAGCACAATGCCTGGGTTCAGTTTTTGCTCGAATCAGGATTTTTGTTTCCTATTTTTTTCTTGCATTTGTCTCAAGTTTTCAATCATAGACAAGGATCATTTTTCGCTCACGACCAATCACGCCGATGGTGACACAGGACCCAGAACTTGCAAGTCAAGGTCATTGAGTGGTCATGCTAAAATTTTCGTTGCAAGTTCAAAATCTCTTTGCTGTATCACTAAGCAGGCAACTATTTATTACCCAAATAACAAAGATCATGCTGCTAATTTCTTTCTTTGCACGTATCACAGTGAAGACCTGTAACCCTCATATATGGCTGAGTTAACATATTTCAGCCGTATTTTAGAAATATGAAGAGGTAACGATTCAAGTTTTCGGCAGCTTAATTATTTCATTATGTGCCATGCTGTTTTATTGATGGTAGCACAATAGACGCACTGTGGTTGCTCTCGCAGAAATGCGCCACTCCACTCACCTTAATGCTGCGATTTTAACCTTAAATAGCATGGTGTATTCGCTGCGTAAAAGTTCGAGACTCAACAGCATATGCGTCGAATCAGTGGAGTGATGTTTTAGGAATATGACACTATATTTTGCAGTAAAAAATACTGGAATAGATTGTATGTTGTGTTGCCCACTGATTAAAACAGCTTACGCGCAAATAAGAAGAGAAAAAAACGGTAGAAAATAATTTAGTTACCATGAATTTTTACATCTGGCTATCACCCATTGTGTGCATATTTTACTAGCGTTCCGGAAGCATAGAAGCACTGTGATTGCTGCTCTTCAAACCTTGACAGTTTGTTGCATTAATAATATAAACCTATTTACGAAATGAACAAACTTTGAAGTTCTGAAAATCGAGTATAAATAACACAGCCACATGCTCCTTTACATACGAGCCATTAATCACTAGAAACTACTTGAGGAATTCGTTCTGCGTTTAAAAAAAAAGAATCTTTCACGGAAACGATAAAATTGAAACGCTTTTACAAACTCACGGGTCACGTTGCCGCCGTAGCAAGACCATCTTTTTCTACGCAGAAGAACGTTCTGTTCTGTGCAACTGTGCCCCGGGCAATAGTACACGCTTAGGGCAGAACAAGACCTAAGGAGAGAGTGGTCTAGCCCTATAGGCACAATTCGGTCGTTTCTAACCGCTCCGGGAAGCAACAACAAACAAATATTACGCTTACAACCGCGTAGATAAGACGACGTTTTCTTTGCTATATTTTTGCTTGTTTTTTGTGAATACACGGTCGCACGCCTGTGCACGGATGCGTATTGGTCCGACGTGTTTACTAACCGTCGCAACAGAAGCCAGAAAAGCATTCTCGCTACACTCACTGAAAGACGTGTTGTCATCCGACAGGCAACTATCCTGCTTTTTCAGCGCACGTCCTGCCTTAAAGTTGCCTTTTATGCTCGGGTTTTAGTGACTGCAGTGTCTCTGCATGAGTGCTCTGATGCGATAAACAGAACGGCTTTGTTTCGAAGAGAGAGTTTGACGAACTTTTATTTGCACTGCTGCGGGTATTCTAAACCAGAACATCCACTGTAACCCAACTTTGGATACAAAAGTAGCAAATTATTGTACACCAATTCTGTCTATTTAAAACCCACTGATGATCTCTCAAATTTCGGCTTTATGGTGGGCAACAGCACATTTGCGTGTGCAAGATCTGGGCAAATATGCTACGAATGTGCACCGAAGTCTCCCTAATTATCGGCTGGTGTATCAACACCAAAGAAAAACAATAGCACAGATTAAGTCTTAGCACCAGCCCACTGGTGCTCATTCTTCGTTATTTTGGGACGTTAAACCCCACATATCAATCACCTTTTTTCTTCAATAGGTTTTAAGACTTCCTGTAAAAAAAGTTCAGACTCACTGAATCAATACCAACAGAACGGTAATAGTTGTTCAAGGTTCAGCACAGTTTTAGCACTATATATCAGGAACACAAACATACCAAACTCAACAGAATAACGACGGTGTGCCAAATATCCATGGTGAAGGATCAGGGCTTGATGTTAGTTGAAATAAAAAAATGCGTTCTTGACATGTACTATATAAAGCAAGGATTAAGAGAATCTTTATGAAAAAAGTCTGAGAAATAAAATTTTGCGATAAATGCACTCAGCAAAAGCAACATGGTCCAAAATATGCTTACGTAGCTCTTCACAAAGGCAAAGGCAAGCACATCAGCTTTTCATGCTGCATTATAGTGCTAATGACACTGCAGTTTTTCTGTCCCATGATACAGTCGAACTCTTCTCTGTCACCGTTTTCTCGCCTATTTGGATAGCTGCAGGCTTTTCCTGAAGTACAGTACCTCATGCTATAACTTGGTATAAACTGTTGACCAAGTCGTCATCATCATTGGTATATTCATCATCTCATCATCATCCTAACTACGCCCACAGCAGGGCAAAGGCTTCTCAGGTGTTCCGCCAATCAACCCATCCTGTACTTTCTGCCGCCACGCTATACCTACAAACTTCTTAACTATATCTGTCCCCATAATTCTGCCTCCCTCTTGCACGTCTGACTTTTATTAAAACGAGTCCTATAATTCACCCTTAATGACTAGTATACTTCCTCTCAATCTCTCCTCCTATTGTGTACTTAGGCAGATAAGCGCGTCTATCTGTGTGGTGCTAATTGCAAGAAAGCTACCTTTTGGTAAAGGAAACGTTTACCAATTGCTTATCAAGGAAAGCCGTCATATAAATTAGAATGCTTGTAATGTACTTCTATTATAACACTACTAGCACAACAGAAATTAGAAAATATTTCACTTCTCTAACTGATAATATATATTACCACTTTGCTATACTAGAGCTTTCATGTATGTGCTTCGGAAAAGAAGCTGGCAACAATGCGACTCTTCCAAACTAACATCAAACGTGAAAGCAATATCTCTAGGGTTTCCTAACACTAAGCTCTGGGGTCGTCGTTTCGTTCGTTGGATATACTATCATGAACCCGCCTGCCACCAAGCACAGTTTCATGCACCCTTATTTACTTGCAAGAGAAATGGTAGCCAGCCCCTAGGATTAAATTACTATATTCAGGACATAATTCACTTTTGTGGTTATAGTGTGCAGAAGCCGTGGTACCCCCGCTTTGTATTGCACTTTACTGGTGCGTCGCGTTGTGACAACAGTCATATAAGCGGCCCTTCCATCCGGTATATTGTGCGCGCTGGAATTTTTCCAGCGGGTAGTGCGTGACCCGCCTTCGTGGTATAAGACCTCGAAAGCAGAGATAAGTCTATAGCCTACCTGTTGTTACTTTTACTTCGATATTTACGGCTCAATCTATGGTAAGAGCTGCGTCCGGTTTTGGGCTTCCGTCTGCATGCTTCGCGCGCAGTGTTATCGCAAGAACAAACAGTGTTGTAAAGAATAGCAAACACCTTTCACTCCGTGGAAGCGGCCTTTTGTTGGGCCTAAGATGCAGCCATGTACTACGCATGTGAATGCAGTGCAGTGCCTTACGAACGCAGAATGACTGCGAATGCTAAAGAGGCCCTGAGAAACTTTTTTGAGTAGCCACGGAATTAATTTACAGAAAAAGAGTATTACCTCAGAAATTGAACGCCGCAAAAAATTTAAGAATCTCTCTAGTACGAGTGGTCATAAAATTAGTCACACATTGCAATCACATCCTCTCGTCTTTCGTCCCTACGAAAGTGCTGGAAGCTGAGCAGGGAGGAATGAGAGGGGCGAACAAAAAAAAAAAAAAACGTTCCTCGCGCCTCATGACCTTGAGCTTTTTGTTCTTTTTTTCTTTGATTGATTATGCGGCTTTTTTAGTGCGATCGCGCGTTCAAGCGTGGACAAGTGACAGCCTCTCACGGCGACCTCTGTAACAAACATTATAGCCATACATTATAGCCATACATTATAGCCAAACATTATAGCCAAACATTATAGCCAAACATTATAGCCAAACATTATAGCACAGCCTCGAATTTAGTTAGTTCTCAGTCAGCTGTAAAGCATTCCCTTTTCTCTATATGATGCCATATACTTATTTTACTTCGGCATTTACCCTAAGTCCATACTCGTTGGCTAATTTGAGTCATATGATGAACGATTGATTGAGTGAAAGTATTACTGATATACAATGTGCTATCGCTTCTTGGCTCAAGCACCATCGTATCGAAAAATCAGAGAAACCCAGAAAAAACATGGGATATCCACGAGTTTATATTGATGGGTGTGTGGAGCAGTGGTGTCGTTCGATGTTACCTTAAGTCACCCGTGAAATTGGCCACTTACGCATGTAAATGAGTGCCAAGTGGTGTGCAGTTATTCACAATGTTTATTGGTCATAACTGGTATGCTGTGAGATTCGTTGTGAGATTCGTTTTGCCCTCATTATTACTGCTTTTAGGTATCGTATCTGGCCTGAAGTTGGCAATGAAGACGTGCGGGTGCGTTCCCGTGGTGGTTGTTGGTTGTTTCCAGTCATACGAACTTCAACACAGAGCATATCGAGACGTCATCTGCTGCAGAAGCATGCCATTGCAACTATTCGTCAGGGTAGCACACATAAATCATAGTCACAAGAAGTTGAACCATACCATACAATTTGGGAACTGAATGAACTTATTAGATGTGATTCAATTCTGAAAAATTCTAAATAGAATTATCTGTATAACAGCCTGGTCAAAAGGGTTTTCAAACAAGATTTCACAAAAGCGCGTGCCAGACGAAGCACAGCCAAAAGAAGACGAAGACCGTGGAGCTGTGACACGTGTATTTCACCGTATTCCACTGCCAGCCAAGCCTTCAGGACTTCTTGTGAAACGTGCGCTTCTCTGATGAGTGGGATGCCTGAGCAGGGACCGGCCGTTTTGAAACTCAAAGGTGGGGAGGAGGAAAATATCCCTAACTTTCCCGCAAAAGCGATGGAGATGGAGCAAAGCACCACCGGAGAGGGCGGCGGAATTCCTTTCATCACCGCATCTATTACGGGCCACCATCCCGACGGTGAATCCAGGACATCGGCAACCGACAGTCTAAGGCCAGAAGTTGCTGTTTTGATGGTCGACACCAATGCCTTGAACGCGAAGACCGTCAAACATGCAGAATGTCCAAACACGTTCACTGCAGAGAAGCCATCAATTCCAGACAACGAGACCAAATCGCAGAAATCTCAAGGTGTGCGGCAAAGCCTGAGCAAGTTTTTCCGCTCACTCTCAAGTGGATCGAGCATTGCAAAAAGAGACCCCGCCAGCGGCGCCGACATTAAGTCTCGGGAAAATACTAGCTCCGAAAGTACGGCCACGATGCGCCAGAGGGGCAGCAGCTACCACGCCGTCATCCTGGGCTTCCTACTCGCCAGTGGCACCAGCGCCGTGCTTTCCCTCGTAAATGTTATTGTCAAGAGGCTCGAGACGGTGAGCACGCTCGAAGTGCTCACCTTCATGGCATTCGGCGTCTTCATCGGCATCCTTCCCGTGGCCACTGAGGAAGTACAGCCATTCGGATCGAGGGCAGCCCAGCCGCTTCTATTCGCGAGGACCATTTTATCACTGGCATCGGCAACGTTGAGGCTCATGAGCCTGTCCTACCTGACCGTCGCCGACTCGTCCATCATGACCAGCCTCACTCCGCTCATGGTTGGCCTCACGGGGACGCTGTTCCTCTCCGAGCGTTGTCACTGGACCCGGGCTGTAGCAACTGCCCTCTCCGTAGTTGGACTCATCCTACTGATGAAGCCTCCGTTCATGACAACAGCCAACGGTTCGATGGCCATGACACAGTACATCGGTATCGCCTACGGGCTCAGTCACTCGGTCATCAACGGCGTCACCACCGTGTGCATACGGGCGACGAGAGGAGTGTCGCGGAGCGTCGTGGTCTTTCACTACGGCTGTCTGTCTATGCTTCTGGTGTCCATTGTGTCCATAGCCATGGGTCGCCTCAAGGTGTTCTACGACGGCTCGCAAATTGGATACCTGCTGCTCATCTCTCACCTCACATTCGCGCTCCAGATGTTCCTGAGCAAGGCGCTAGACGTGGAGAGCGCCTCCTTTGTGACCATCGTGAAGACGTCCTCGGACGTGATCTTTGGATTTATATTGCAGGTGAGAAAAAATCCACAGCCTTTAGGTGCTGTGCTCGGGTCATTTTCACATTGTACTCTTGCAGAAAGTGTTTGATTTGGTTAGGGAACGTATTTCGAGCAACCATGTTTTCTCAAGCCTTCATACGCAATTGTGCAGCTGGAAAAAAAAAACTAACGTAACGGCCCAAATATATATATATATATATATATATATATATATATATATATATATATATATATATATATATATATATATATATATATATATATATATATATATATATATATATATATATATTTGGCTGTCTGCAAAAAGGACAATATCGTCAGCATAAAATAGATCTGGAAGCTTCTGCTCAACCATGGCGCCGGCCTGTTTCTGTTACAGCTTAAACCCAATATTGCTATTTTCTAGCCTTTTTTTCATCCTCCCCATGAATAACACAGGGGACAAAAGACACCCGGTCTCGGTCCAATGATAATTTCAACGCTGTAATTGCTACCTATACTTTCCCATTCTACGCAAAGTATGTATTATCTGTATGTCTTTCTCAAAAGCATTATATAGTAGTCAACTAAGTTCACTTTTTTCAATATATCCCACAAAATCTCCTGAATATAGTTTTCATATGCCTCAGTTTTGTCCAGATAACCTAGGACGCTGTTTACTATTTTATATATTTCTTTACACTGAGTAGGAACAAAGAGGTTATCGTCTAACCACCTCTCGATTCGGAATCCATTCTGAAGTTCTCCCAAAATATCATTTTGCTCTACCTACGTTTCTATTTTTTATTTTTTATTTTAATGCCTACACCGGGAACCTTGTACATAGCACTGTCGTAATGGTTAGCGGTCTATGAGAGTGAATGTTAGCATTTGCTCTCTTGCCTTTAGTGATTAGGTTCATTCTACTTTTCCTACAACTAGTTGTCCGGTGTTTCCCTCTTCTGTAAGCATTTTTCTACGGATTGGGCAGCGTTGTGTAATCTAGGAAGTATTGTTGGAATCTTCGGAGAGGCAAGCTGAGCGCCTACCTTGAGCGGCGACCGACCAGAGAAGTGTACACTGGCAACACTGGCGTACACTCAGGTGTCCACCGGATAAGGCGCGAGCAATAAAATATTGCCTAGGAAGCTCCCAAATAAACACAGAAAGGGTTCATGCCTGTATAGAACCACGTTAACATGTGTAATATAAAATGGTAAAAGAGTGAAATAACGGCCAAGGGTCGCCGAAGGCGAATGATTACGTGTTTAGATGCTTCCAGCTCATTAAAAAAGGCTCAGCCATATTTCTTCGTCAGCCACCGCATCAACAAAGTACACACAACCCCTTACAGATGTGAAGCAGGTGCCTTAATTCTCTGCAGAATTACGAATGGCGTATTGCGTGCTTTCAAAGTTACCCCAAATGTCTACAAAGGTCTCTCGAAAGGCCGCTTCTCGCTGCGGTGGTCTAGTGGCTAAGGTACTCGGCTGCAGACCCGCAGCTCGCGGGATCGAATCCCGGCGGCGGCGGCTGCACTTTCGGTGGAGGCGGAAATGTTGTAGGCCCGTGTGCTTAGACTTAGGTGCACGTTAAAGAACCTCAAGTGGTCTAAATTTCCGGAGCCCTCCTTTCTGGCGTCCCTCATATGGTGGTTTTGGAACATTAAACCACACATATGAATCAAAGGCTGCTACCCCAGTCATGGGTGACCATGCTGCATGTTCGCCGCAGGCCTGGCGTTTTTAATTTCTAGTAACTAATAACGCGTCCAGTTCACTACTCCCCGTGCATAGAGTTTATTTCACATCTTTGAGCAGGCCGAAGTATTTCTAAATCTTCAGACTATTCAGGTGGCTCCGTCATAAGTGGCGTAAGCCTTCTGAACCAATTGCAGCATTTGCTCGTACTTTCTGTCATATATAGCGTCACACTAGCGCGTAGGTTAAGGTATAAATAGAGTCTTGTAGTTTCCGACACTCTTCTTCTCACTACTGCGAGATCCATAGTCCCCGTTCGCTCAGTTTCCTTGAACGGTAGGGTGTTCTTCTATGGACTTAGGGGTTAATTACCTCTGCGCCCCAGTGGTACAGCGGTAGCCGTAGTCGCTTGCGGACACTAGCGGGTTCGATCCCAACTATGGTGGTTGCTTTCGAAAAGGCGAATTGCTGAAGCCCCGAGTTGTATGCAATGCCACTGCACGTTAAACAAACCATGGTGGTGGAAATTTCCTGAGTCCTCTACTGCGTGGCACGCGCTCAAAACCGGAGATACCTTTACATGAGCCATGCCGAATTCATTTTATCTTTAGATGGTACAAGTTTGTTGACGGGCCTTCTTTTATCAGTGCATTTCATGCACACACTAGATACGAAATCTCATTGAGCCTTTGCTAATGCTCACAGAGACGTGAACGTACTTTGTTGTATTGTTTGCAAAACGTTAAGAGTGCATTAACAGCGCTGTTGTAAAAAGTGAATCGGGGTGCCACTTTCCGACTATTAATATTTTCGAAAGTAGTATGTGTGAAACACTGCAGAAAATTTTCACTTATGAGGCTTAAGTGAAGCAGTTCATCGTTTTTTTTTTCTCATCGCAGTAAAACATATTTATTTCCACGGGTCTGTTCGCAGGCTATTTTCTTGAACGTGTATCCGGACAGGTTCAGCATTTTGGGCGGTTCCCTCATCCTGTGTGGCGTCTTGATTATCGGTCTACGCAAGATCGCCCTGGCCTCCGATCCTGACAGCGGCATCAGGCACAGGCTGCAGTTTCTGCTCGGAGATTAAGAATAAAGTTCTATTATGATGGTGAATTTCCTGGCATCCTCAGTGGCTTTTGTTATAACATCGACACGTTTAACTCTTATGAAAGTCGAAAATGTTGCTCTTAAGCTAAGAAAGCGTAAAGTATTATCCTGTTCAATACCGGGCGAAGATGTTATGAAGAAAAAGCGATAACAGCATGCAAAGTGTTATTTAAAAAAACATGTCGATGGAAATGTTATTTTACGATGGGGAAAATTGGTTTCCCCACAAAGGCGACTTCAGTTGCATATATGCAGCAAACACAGCTTACGCGATAGTGAGGTCATTACATGATATTTCAGTGAAACACTTTGAGCAGAGCAGCAAAGGTAAAGCCGGAGCTCTACCCGCAGGTCACGGCATCGACTTCCGGCTGCCACGGCTGTATTTTCAATGCAGGTGAAAGGGCTGTAGGGCCATGGGCTCAGATTTGGGTTCACGTTAAAGAACCCCAGGTGGTCTAAATTTCCGGAATCCTCCACTATGGCGTCTCTCATAATCATATGGTGGTTTTGAGACGTTGAAGCTTCACATATCAATAGTGAATTCAGAGCTTTCCCTACTCGCTTTAATCTAGAAGCATGTCTTTCAGTGGTGACCAGTGATGTGCTAATCAACATGATACAGATTATTTGAAAAAGAATTCATTATTCCTGACGGAAGCGAAATCCACAAAACATCCTGTGTAACTTTCGGTGTATTATCATGGCCGTCCCTATAACCCTCTTTTCGGGTGGTATTGACATTAGCAACATTTTCAACTTCTTTTCACCGTTCTACAGCTCTTGAACGGCCTTCTCGTAAGGAACATCATGCAGCTATTCAAGCGAATGCTTTAAATTTTTATGAAATGTAAATTTTGATTATCTGTAAGTTTCTCCGTGTCGGCTTTATTGTCTCTGAGAGACTTATATTTCCGCACCACAAAATTCAACCAACATTTAATAGAAAGTGTCTTTCATCACTTTGGGTTCTGGGCATTCATATGGTGCCCATATTATCACAATTGACAAGCACGCATTAGAAGCAATAGTGGTTAAGGTAGTTACATTGAGATCGTGGGTGCGGGATTTAAAACCCAGTCCTGCCGATGAGACGTCTGTTTCAGAGCAAAGCTGTTATAGTCGATGTTTTTCGTGTGTTGGTAATAAAAATGTATCATCATTACTAACCAGTACCCGCTTTAACTCTTTCTAAACTATGTGTGCAGTATTTATTTTCAAACTTGTATTGGCACTTGAAATCATAATTAACTAACTAGTGCATTTAGGAATGAAGCAGTGTGGCAAGTACCGCAAAAATTCACCTTAAACTCGGCCAATCCCCTTCATTGAGTAAGAGCCAAGTTCAGAGAAAAACAACAACAAAAACATCGCCCATAATTGTGTACAGGTGGTTAACAATAGAAGCAGAAACGTACCAAGCATCTCTGTATGCTGGGAGGCTGCCTTGTGCGATCAAAGCAAGCTATGCTAATTATAACTTATTTCTTTAGAACATGGTCATCTCCAATAAAAAAGAAAGGTAGGGCGTATGAGTGCGCAGTTTTTTCTCGTTTTGTTTGTCGTGTTGGCCTCATTCTACAATCAATGCAATATTTCCGGACAACACAACGAGTTCTGAATAGCTGAATTTTCCATACTGGAAGAGATGCAATGCTTTTGTAAAAACACTCAACGTTAGAAAAGGTAAAGGTACGCTGAAGAGGAACAATGATTTTGTTTACATTGACAAACTTCTCTCTGAGAAATTTATTGCCACTTTCACAATCATAAGTTCCTTATTAATGGAGAAAATCGAAGCTCGAAGTTTTGTTTTTACATTTCGAGGCAAAATCTCCAAACTTTCAAAATGTGTTTTTAGTATTTTCGTGGCATTTACGTTGGCTTGGTGAAATTTTCTGAAAATTCGCACTCACAAATTGCAGTATACTTCATTTCCATCGATTGGAAGCTACGTAAGATGCAGTAGACACTTTTAAAATTTCTTACCTCATGGTGTTTGGTGCGTTAATCTCAAGATGGCGTCGCCACGCGCATTTTCATTCCCCGCGTTTTCTTGCTTGCCACGTGTCATGCTAAGAGTGGTGTTTTCGGTACTGTGGACTTGTAAACGCGAAAAATCATCTTGCTATTTCGAATCTTTTTAAGACAGCACACGTGGGCCCTCGTCGCAAATTTTGCGTTGAAGCCATAGACAGCGCAAAAGGTCACTTCACTCCATATAGATAATTTTACGAGTGGGTTTCAGTGCCGCCGTAATGGGCTGTCAACCTTCATCTTTTCTATTTTTAACGACTAAAACGAACAGTGTTACGGTATACACATACGCATGAAGACAGTTGCGTTCGCGCAACAATGTTTCATGGTCCTGTTGATTCACGTTGTAATATCCAGGTTCTTTACGATGTTTAGAAACCAAGTCTCACCATTCGGCGCGCGAGACGCACCACCCAAGGTGGTATAGTGAAGTAGGAGAAAAATCTATTGGCTTGCTGGTCGCTTGAAGATAAAGCAGAAACGCTGGGAAAGTTCTAGTAGACTGAGAAAAACTTGTATTTACAGACTGTTCAAAATATACATGAAAGCAGACATTAAAGTCCCAAAAAAGAACACTTTGTAAATGAAACGTATTCTGTAGGGCGACCCTATGGGATTCGGCGGATCCGACGGTGCCTAACACCTTAAGCCCGGTTCAGAACGCTTGGCAGAGCTCCGGGGCCTCTTGTTATTCCCTGGGTGCTCCGCCCTTACACAACTCTCGGCGAATCATGGCCTGCTTGTCCTCTGATAATACAGCACTTTGTTAATCTAAACCCGCCATGAGGACGCAACCTTCGTCCATGTGCGAGGGCTTATACCTTCACCTTAAATAACACAACAACCAAATTATGAATAAAACACAACTACAAAACGACATAGAGGTAAGGGCCAGCTCAGCGTGCTGGGCTTCGCGGCCATAGGAACGGTTTCCTGGGAAACACGCCAGCTTCTTCCGCCTGTCCGCTGTGCTTGGAATTGTGCAAGGTTGGGCTAGTTGGTATGACATGACGATAGGTGTAGCGCGAGAACAGAACGACGACACAGAGGCAAGAAGGACACGAGCGCTAACTTCCAACTGAGTTTATTGCGCAGAGCACGAAAATATATAGTAGAGACAGCAAACCATGTGAAAAAAACCATGTGGCACAAAGGACAATATATGAGTAAGAGAAAAACAAAAGCAGAGAAAAAGGCAAAGAAAAGTCTAAAAGAAAACGAAACAGAAAAGTAAAGTTAATATAACTACTTGCGCGCACCGAAACCTTCGAGGAACCTTAGTTCTTTCTCGGACAGAGACACGGAGGGCTTGCTAATGCACGTCACCTGTTCCCGTGCCATCTGCGCGGCCTCGACGATGACTCGGGTGCGCTCATCCCAGTGCTTGTGCAGCGTCACTGTGTCCTTGAAAAGTGGCGCACAGTTGCACTCAGTGCTGCATTGAGTGCAGCTCTGGCCGATCAGCTCGCCCTACGCCATCTCCTGACGCCGACTAGAGCTCTCGCTGAATGGTGCCCCGTTCTCTGGTTTCTACGATCATGTTCATCTTTCCTATCTTCTTCTTACTGCCGTTTAAGGCTGTCCCTGCGACTCTTTCTTTCTGCTCCTCTCAATACCTTCAATTCCTCCCTATCCTTTTAATCTCTCCTTACCCCCATACCACGTGAGCTACTGTTGAGGTGTCTTCCCCCTGAAAGACAGTTACGGGCTCACTTTTATGCTCTTTTCATTTATAATGACTCCCCGCTCCCCCCTCCCAAAGATATGAGTCAATGCGCCGTTCTGGCTCTCGGGACAGGCCTATTGGTGCGCCGACTGCCAGTGCCGTGAGGCCATTAGGACGTCAGCACAATGACGTTTTTAACCCCTGTTGCCCACGTGGACAGTTTCTTTTTTTTTTTTTTTTTTTGAGTTGACAGGAATTCAAAATGCTCGGCCGGCTCTGGCGCTGCAGAACCACGTGGGGTACCATGTTGGCGCCAGACTGTCTTTGCGTTCACGGCAAATCCGGACGAACACGTTTCGACCGAGCGCTATATAATAAAGGAATGCTGTCTGTCAACGGCTGACATGCCTCCCCAAGCTTACCGCACAAAGTAAATGAAAGTAAACTAACTGCCGCGCAACCAATTCGAACCGCGGTCCTACACACTTTCTGATACAGATAAGCAACAAACATTGTCTTAGCATCCGAATAGTGTGGCGCCAAGATGTCTTAGATCGTGACGGAAAGAAAGCTGAAGAGAGCCCCTTGCCATGCGAGCAGCAGAGCGA
>NC_051165.1:143915628-143985628 GCF_013339725.1 Rhipicephalus microplus
TCTGCAATTCTTCCATGTGGCATCAGCTTCTGAATTACAGAGAAGTATTTATTCATTTCAAAATACATTAAAGCACCCATGAAGAGCATCGAGCTAAGGGGGCGTTAGATAAAGCATATTTATATAATCATACCAAACCAGAAAACAGTACAAAACAAACAATTTTAAAACAATAAATAGAGATATTCAAGAAGCGCGAAAAATATAAGCAATGGAAGTGTAAAGAAGACTGCGCTTTGCTTGCACACAAGAAAACGAATGGCAGAAAGTTTACACTTCTCACATACATAAATCTAACAAATACAGAAAATGCCTCCAAATAGCAAGAACATGCTTTTAATGCACTTCTCAAAATTAGAGAAATGAGAAAAAGAACTGCAATAAGTTCACAAGAAAGGGCATATGCATGTCATAGTGGCAATAAAGCACGGCGCATTTTGTGCGCGTAGAACAGGCAAGATTACGCAACGGAGAAAACAAAATAATAAAAGAAAAATGCTGTAAATACTAGACTTTACAAATTGTCAAAGAAAGACAGTATTTTTGTATAACACATTACAAAAAAGAATCGCGTGATGGATATTTAAAGCCAGTAGCAATGGTCATTCTCCGTCTACAGCGCCACCTTTTCTGTAGTCTGAGTTGGCGAGGATTCTTTCTTCATTTTTCTGAATGCCCAAAATAACATTGAACCTTCCGGTACGGTTTTGAACAACGTGACCCAGCTTTCTCAGTTGCTGTATGTAGTCCTGCAAATGAATTATGGCATAAAGCACGGTCAAAAACTAGACAGTGTTCTTTTTCGGAGAAAGCCGAGTAGGAAGGAAAAATTATTACTATCAGTGTTGTTTTTGCCAGCAAGTTAGCAAATGCACGTAATATAATGTAGTTATTATGAAGGTATTATCTCTTTGTGTGTATGTGTTTGTGTGTTTGTGTCTTTGTTGGTGTGTGTGGCACAGTGTTTGTGTATGTGTATATTTGTTTGTTTGTGTTGCTTTTCGTTGTTTCCTACGTATACGTGACTAGATGCCAAGATCTACAACGTATACGTCATGCTACTTTTGCGCAACAGATTTTTATGAAATGCAGTTTTTAAAACGTAGTATGTTAGAATCTAAAGTTCAGAAGTTGCTATACAGGTGGGCTCTTCGTGCGCGATAATTATTCACCACTCTAATCTTTATTTAAGTAAAGAGCAAATATCTGTGTCGCTTTCAATGTTGCCAGGAGCGTTATCTTGAAATTTATCTCTTCAAATGGTCCTCACAAGAAAAGGAAAGTCGTGGCACAGAACTTTCCCGAATTTTCACTCAACTTGCTTCATGTTGTTTACCTTGCACGTAAAAAAGTGTCGGCTACTAATCAAAATCTACGCCAGGCGTAATCAGAAATGATGTAAATAGTCACAAAGCCGCACTCCAAATGATATGTTATAGCCGGAAATAGAGCAAAAGAACTTTCAGGTCTCACTAATGCTCCTATTTGGAGTTAAAGATTATCCAGCAGGAGGTTTCTGCTCCGAATAAACGCTTATTTACACATGTCCGTGTTAATGGTATAATATATGTCTTATACAGTATACACTGTCATACAAACGAGCAGCGGGACGAATCATTACTTTTTGGAAAACATTGTTCTCCCTTTCGTTGTTCTCTTTGTCGCTTTTAACAACAAATTTTCAGAACAGTTCAGTTTCAGTATGATGTAAAGAATGCTTTCTCAGCTCAGCCCACAATTGCTGGACTGAAGCTCTTGCTATTGTGATTATCGTTCATTTCGTTATATGCGGCCAAAATCACATTACCTCTGGAAAGCCTGGTTCAACTTCCACAAAATTTGGGATGAGTTGGTGATGAAGTCTTCGCTCGTCAATGGCTTGTTTGATATTGTAACCCTGCCACATTGCCCGAACAGTCACCTGGGGGTTACAGAAAACGTGTCACTCATATTTTTATGTTATTTGAAGTCATTCGCGTGCTATATCTACTACATGCGGGAAACGCAATTTCGAAGTTTTCGGAGTTGAAGTTCACTTAGGTTTTAAAAATTACTTATTCGTGCCATGGGTCCCGTGGGATACATGTGTACAGCGATTACCATTGTAACGACCACGTGTGCCTGTGTCTACTTCCACCAAGAAAGTGGGCGAAGTAGGCACACGCACACGTGGTCGTTTGATTACTTATCAGTATAGACCAATTATCAGTATATCGTGGGTTGTTTGGCCACTCGTATAGGTTTGCACTTTTTTGGCACAAAATGCACCTGCTATGCGTATGTTGAAGTGCGCACACGCACACGTGGTTTTTTGACCACTTATAAGTATGGACCAGTTATCAGTATATCGTGGGCTGTTTGACCACTGGTTTATGTATGCACTTTTTTTCTCTCTCTCTCTCGGCTGGATGATGGAATATAAGCGCATCGAAGTCTACTAAATTTTGTCCGAGGAAGATCGGTCTCCGATCGGAACGTCACCAATAAGCAGTTTTTTAGAAGCGTATATTTATTTCCTCCATATATATATATATATATATATATATATATATATATATATATATATATATATATATATATATATATATATATATATATATATATATATATATATATATGAGAGAGAGAGAGAAATAGAGAAAGAGAATTTAAAGATATACCGACACACGCAACGACGACGCGACCAAATGCATGTTACTTACCGTTGCATGGGGTTAGTCAGACTGGTTTTTTGTGTTCTCAAATATTGTTTAATGAGTTCTGTTAAACTTTTAACTTTAAAAAAACAAAGATACATAAAAGTTTTATTGAAAAAGTTGTAGATCGGTTTGCCAAACGGCCGAATAAAGTTTCAAACTTTATATCTAATAATTATTAGTGTTTTTTGCTAACTACAACTACCCAACAAATACAAAAAAGTCACAGTTTCACTGCAAGGGTGAAGGAATGAATGCGATAGCAATAACTTTGAATGTACGCTGAGAAGGGCTAGCATATCGAAACGTGCAGTACGCTGCTCATACACAAATGATGCACGAAAATAACACACACAAGACGAGAGCAAACTAACAACGTTGACAACTCGACACTTCACGCGCTGTTTAAACAAAAACGACGAATGAAACGTAACCACGGGTACACAGATTAGTGCTAACTAACGAGTGTCCCAGTTGTTACTTCTCTGTGTTTGAAAAGTGCACTCTTTCCGCAAACGGGGCCTGCCCAGCGAGCGAAGTTGACCTTTTTGGCCCAGGCAACCAAAGCAATCTTCGCAATTACAAAGGCCAAGGCAGACGGTTCTCCCCACTGAAAGGTGAGCTCAAGTGCACGAGCAACTAACCCGTCTTCCCCATGCGTGCGGCAATGTGCGCATGGGAGATAAGCCCGCGTTGGTGCATCGCGACCTTTTTACTGCGATAGCAATTATATTGACACTATCCGCTGGATTTTGCCACCGGCTTCGGCGTCAACGTGGGCGTTACCGTCATTCACTATATATGTATACCTATTTATATATATGAAAATGCAAGAAAGAAAGAAATCCTGAAGAAGACTCCGTCGCGCGGAATCGAGCGTGGAATCTCCGAGTCGGGAATGCTTGAAAGCCACCGCGTAGCACGTCCGTCAACGTTCAAATGGCAAGCTATTTATATCTATCATTTACCGCTGGCGAGTGGCATCTCGGGACGAACTATCGCGTTTCCAGCATTACCAGCAAGATGGCGCAATGAGCGTGCGGCGGTGCGCGTTCGCATCTCCCACGCATGCTTTGCCTTTCAAAGCAGAGAAGGTATATGCTCGCTCACGCGCTCTTATCTACCATTGGGGATGATCGTACGTCTTGGCGGGCGTTGGGCTTTTGCTAGAACGTTTCTGTTGCGGTTATCGGGCGCACAAAAGTTACTGCAATCGTTGCACAGTCTCCGTTTGCGGAAAGGGCGCGTTTTTCAGACAAAGGGAAGTAACAACTAAGACGCTTATTCGGGTTCATCTGTACCTGTGAGTGGGTTTCGTGTGTCATTTGTGCGTAAGAAACGCGGGCACATTTTTATCTTCCTGGCATTCCGCACGTGACCATCCAATTTGTTGCTATCGCGTTCATTTTTTTCTTGCCTTTGTGGCAAAGCTGTGACTTTTTTTTTTCTTGAGTTTTTCTATATATAGATACGCATACTTATGCTGTGCATGACGGTAGCGGCGGCAGCGGTAACAACCAGCTAAGACTGTACATATAATTGCTGTCGCAATAAAATACCACGTGACAAACCCGCTCGCGCACCAGTGCGCACGATGGTTCTAGTGCTCCCTAACGTTCCGCGTACTAACATTTGCTATACTGTGCTTTCTCAACAGGGCCACAATGATGGTGGTGGCTTTGCGATGAACACGTATTGCTATCGGCTACAAAAGCGATATATGCTGTACCTGGCTATCACTTTCATGTATCGGTGTGAGGGAAGCGTATCGTTCGTACATGGAACGTTAAATAGCACCAAAATCACGGCGCGCGAAAGCGAGCGAGTCGGTTTGTCACGTGGTATATTTTTGTAATTAACGAGCATTTGTAGTTATCATAAAACACTAATAATTAATAGATATAGAGTAGAAACTCTTCAATCAGACGTTTTGCAAGCTGATCTACAACTTTCTGGTTGTAAGTTTTTACCCATATTTATTCTTTCAAAGGTTGTTTATTTGAATAGAACTAATTAAATAATATTTTTTGCAACACAAAAAATAGTCTGACTAACTTTATGCAATGGTCAGCAACGTGAATTTGGTCATAATCATGTCGTGATTGCGTGTGTCGGCAAAATTTAAAAACTGGCTAAAGATAGCTGAGGGCTCTCTCTCATGGAGAGAGAGAGAGAGAGAGAGAGAGAGAGAGATATGGTGGTAAGAGTGCTTAAGACCAACCAACCAGAGCAATACCCGATGTGATCAGTGACCCGCCGGTTCCTCCCATGGCGAGCTGGACTTCACCGCTATCGTCTACTATAACCATGGGCGCCATGGAGGACATGGGCCGCTTTCCTGGGACAATGAAGTTTGCCTTAGATGGAGCCAATCCATAAACATTTGGTTTACCGGGCCTTGAGAAGTCGTCCATCTGGTTGTTTAGCAAGACACCTGATTTTGTGCGTACTAAGCTGCCGAAGCTGCACCAATAGAAAATACGCCTATGTAAATTAAACAATCTGAAAAGGAATCGCGTGTTATAATTTGAGCACTGAGCTTACTTCTGTTCCAATGCGTATTCATTTACAGCTTGAAAAAGAAGGCTTTCTGCACACAACGTGCATGAATGTACTTTAATTAGCATATGTACTTGAAAGGTCCATGCAACACTTGTTAAAGGGACACTAGAGACATATAACTATTCATGTCTGAGTGAAAGCTCAATTTATGACAACGTCTAAAACGGCAATATTTACAGCACTGCCCTGCGTATACCGAAAAATTACGCTAAAGGTGCCACACGACCGGCCCCATCGGTGGGACATTTTGGAAATTATGCCGATGACGTGAGAGCATCTGACTGCAATTATTCACTAGTAATTAAACTAGCTGAAACGAATAAAGAACCTTCCTTGCATCAAGAGACGCGATGAAATGCTACTTGTCCGTTTCTGTTTGATTTATAAAAAAAAGAGAACCACGTTCTGTTATACGTTATATGTAGGAAAATTCTGTTTTCGCCTAGTTAGGCTAGATAAGTGGTGCTGTCTGGTGGAGCCCAGTTGAACCAAGGAAGCAGAACCAAGGCCCCCTAGACGGAAGAAAGTTATTCAATGGCTGTTGTCGCTCCTTTGACTCCCGCTACATTCGCTCTGCTGCTAGCAGTGTCAGTGGCCACGCAGCAAAACCGGACGACGCTATGCATGAAAACAGTGCCGTGAGACGGAGCACTTTCAGGCGGGGGATTTGAAGTGCGCTAACGCCATGCAGACCATTAAAACGTGATGTTATTTCAAAAAACCCACTTTCTTGGCACAAAAGTAGCACTACGAGGTTTCCGGACCAATACTTCAACAATCAACATCGCCTAATATTGTCGCCGTACAACGCGAACAAAGCACAAGTACGCCTTGAGGCAGCGAGAGCAGCGTGTTTTCAACAGCTAAGCCGCAAGATTGTCTTCTTTGTTGTTGAGTCAAGCCAGAGGCCCACTACTTGGTGTCTGCTAAATCCCCACATCATCGTTGTCGTTCACACGCAGACACGGGTCAATATTTGCCTTCAAACAGGGTTACAAAAGGCTGTCAATCAGTTGTCGAGGCCCCTGCGATCATGTCAGCTAGATAATGCAGCGCAGCAAGCGGTCTGTAATTTATAATTGATATTTAAAGTTAGCTGAAAATTGCTCCCTCTTCTGTCGACAAATCATGTCATAAATCTAAAGTCTAATGCCATTGAATAACTTGATAATCGTGAAAAGTGCCAATCTGAAGGCACGTGCGTCGAGATTGGCTGTGTATTGAACTAATTAGTAACCACGGCTACCACGGGCTGGCGCGACACGCACACGCACTGTCTCGCGATCACACTGTAGGTAATTCCAGGCGTTCCAATCAAAAACAAAGAAGGAAAAAAAACTATCCGAGGCAATGACGCGCACCGACCAGAGGACGTATAACTTCTTGTTTTCTTGTCTTCTCTGTCCTCTTCTTTTGTAAATTTGATCACGCTCACACGTACGAAAAGACGGAGAAAGTTCTGACAGCGTGCGACGAATCCTTGTAACTCCTGTCATACTTCGCTGTCAATTCGCGGAATAATAAACTTATTCAACAAATTCTTTGTTTATTTATATTTGGCAGGATATGGAAAGGTAAGCTACGTTATAGCCGGCTATCGCAACATGACGGCAGTAATGTACAAGATAAACACGCAAACAATAAAAGTTAAGAATTAAATAAGAGAAAAAACTAATCAGAGACACAACGTACATGCTGTTCTGTTCTGTTCTGTTTTAACTGTTTTGCTGTGGAGAGGTTGATGTGCCTATTGCCTCGGCTAGTCCATATCACGAAGTTCTGCAGCGAAAAATAAAATAATAATACAGAACGGTACCCAAAAATTAACAATACGGAAAAGAAAAAAACATAATAGCACACTGAAACCAGTTCAGATATCATGCCAATACACAGTTTTCTTCGCACAGTTCACACAGTCATAAACTACTTACACGCACACCTTACTAATCTAATGTCAGTATCTACATGACCACATTTTATATAATACCCATCTCTGGCTGTCTGTCATAGGCGCTTGTGCAGTCTGGTCTCCACTAAAAAGTCTGTCAGGAAGATTATTGCCTTTTTCTGGAGATGCATCTCAGGCCATGGTCCAAGTAGTTTCTTTATTGTGAGAGGCCGTCTGTCCAAACTTGCTAATTTGTTCTTTATTTTTCTCTTTCATTCGCGTATTTAACGCACTCCAAAAGAATATGGCGAACATTTTCTTCTGCATGACCACAATGGCATTCCGGTGAGTTGGATTGATGTATCTTGTGCAGGAAGCTGTTTGTGTGTGCTACTTCCAATCTAAGTCGGTGGATCAATGTCTCTAGGTGTCGTGGGAGGTCTGTCGCTATGGAAAATTTTCTTTGTGGATCAACTTCATAAAGTACCGTTTCCTTTGATTTAGGGCTCTCAAACCACTTCTCCATCGAACAATGGTTAGCTCCTTGCGATATAAAATGTCGAATATCCGCCCCAGACATAGGGATTGCGCAATCCCGTCCTTCCTTCAATGCTTTCTTCGCGAGGCTATCAGCATATTCATTTCCCTTTATTCCAATGTGGCTGGGTATCCATTCGAATACGATGTTGTGGCCCTGCGATGAGGCATATTCCACAGTTTCTGCGACACGCCCCGCCACGGTGGTCTAGTGGCTAAGGTACTCAGCTGCTGACCCGCAGGTCGCGGGTTCCAATCCCGGCTGCGGCGGCTGCATTTCCGATGGAGGCGGAAATGTTGTAGGCCCGTGTGCTCAGATTTGGGCGCACAATAAAGAACCCCAGGTGGTCGAAATATCGAAATTTCCGGAGCCCTCCACTACGGCGTCTCTCATAATCATATGGTAATTTTGGGACGTTAAACCCCACAAATCAATCAATCAATCAGTTTCTGCGATACATTGTGCTATTTCACCATTTTTGTAAGGTGATCTCACATTTCTGATTAGCTGAAGAGCAGGTTTGCTATCAGTGCATATCACCCATTTTTGTGGCTCAGGATTTTCGCAGATAAGCTTAACTGCTTCAAAGATGGCCACCAATTCTGCTGTCGTCGGTGAAGATTCGTGTGATAATTTGTACATCCTCTTTTTCTGAATTTCAAGTATAAAGACCGCACAGGCTGACGCTTCTTCTGTGCATGATCCGTCTGTATATATCTTCGTTTTTTCCTTATGCATTACATGAAGCTGATGAAGTACCAACAGTGCCGCTACTAAAGGTGCCATGTCTACTTTCTTCTCTATGCCGTCTATTTCACGGATAACGTTGAGAAATGGCAGCGTCCAAGGTGGTTTTGAAGGTTTCCATTGTTTAAATTCTGGTACTACTGCTTGAAATGATGATACACTATCCTGTAGTCTCGTTGCCGTCCTTTGTGTTAGTGTCCCGGATAAAAAATGACTTTCATGTTGCGTGAAAATTCTAAATAAATTTTGAGATGTTTCTTTGGTTCGGAGTACTGCCAAAGGTGGCTCTCTAGCCTCCGCATACACTAAAGCACTGGAAGTTGACCGTGGTAAACCTAGACATACCCTCAAGCTCCTGGCCAATAACAAGTGAAGTCTCCTTTCGGTGGAGGCTGGAAGTCCGTGCAGCAGAGGCAGTGAGTGTGTTACGATGGGGCGTATCCATGCAACATGTAGGGCTAATAACGACTCTGTAGTACCACCCCATTTGGCCCCGCAGAGATGCCGGAGGATTCGAATGGCCTGATTCACTTTTCGTTCCAGGGACTGGACATGAGGCGACCATGTTAGTCTCCGGTCTAGAATTACTCCCAAGAATTAATGAGTTTTAACCATTTGAATAGGCTGATTTCGACGAATAATCTGGAAATTTCCAGGTCCTTTTAATGTAAACGGAAGTATGGCTGTTTCAGCCAGACTCAGTGCCATACCTCTTTTTTTTTTAGAAAACGTTCTACATAATCCAATCCTTCTTGTAGAGTTTGTTGTACATCCAAAAACGATGAACCAGACGTCCATATACTTATATCATCAGCATATACTGAACATCTGATGTTAGGTGGAAGAATATACGGGAGCTGCGCCATGACTGCATTAGAGAGAGTAGGGCTTAGCACGCTGCTCTGTGGCACTCCTTGGTTGACGACATGTTCTGACGTTGGGCCCTCCTTTGTAACTACAAAAATTTTCCGGTGCTTCAGGAAGTCAGCGATCCAACGCAGTATCTTGCCCTTGAATCCCTGCAACACCAGGCCTTCCAGAACGTGAACGTGACTCACTGTGTCGTATGCTCGGTGGACATCAAGGAATACAGCGATAGTGATGTTTCCTTGCGTTCGTTGGTTCTCCACATCTGTGACCAAATCCAGAATGCCGTCCATTGTGCATCTACCTCTTCTGAAGCCGGCTATGCTTTCTGGTAATAGTTTTTTTATGTCTTGCCACCATAAAACTCGTTCACTGGTCATTTTTTCCATCACTTTTGAAAAACAACTTGTCAAACTAACCGGCCTAAACGAGTCCAACTGCATAGGGCTCTTTCCTGGCTTTAGCAACGGTACTACTTTTGATATTTTCCAACTTTCGGGAACTTTTTCTTCTTGCCAATTTTTATTATAGATGTCCAACAGGCGTAGTTTTCCTTTCTTACACAAATTAGCAAGAGCAGCGTATGTAACTCCATCTGTTCCTGGTGAACTTGTTCGTTTTACTGAAGACAGCACATATTGGAGCTCCTCTTGTGTGAAGCTGTCATCGAGATCTGATGAACTGATCGCAGAGAACTTTGTTACAACCGCCGAAGCTGATTCTGCTGAGTATTTATATTCGTTAGTTTGGGCGGTCTCTCCATTTCTCAGTATAAGATCGCAAAATTCTTCGGCAATCACACGTTCGCTAACTCCTCGAGACAGCGCTAGAGCCTGTAGTGGTCTCGAGTGGACTACTGGCTGTCGGAGGGCGCGTACCATGTTCCACAGTTGAGGCACCGAGGTAAATGGAGAAAGTGAGGCACATAAATCTTGCCACCTTTTGGTTGAAAGCTTCTGCAGTTGGTTATGCATTGCAGAATGTACTTTCTGTGCAACCTTGAAATCTTCTAAATTACCCGACCTGCGATATCTTCTTTCACATCGGCGTCATATTGCCCGAAGCCTCTCATACTCAGCGTCAACACACGAATACCCATCTGGAATGGGTACTGCACGAGTTGCTTTTGTTAGGAAATTTTTTATCTTCGATGCATAAGTTTCTGCGTCAGAACAAGGTTCAAGATATTATACATACTATATACATTATAAGGCTTATAATGCATGAATGAGCACAGTATGTGTGGTCATAGTCCAGTTAAGGATCACGTTGCGGATAGAGTCTGTACAAATAGTGGCAAGGTATATTATGAGCTCAAGAGAGTTCCCTAAACTAAAGGTATAATATGAACTAAAGACAGTTTATTGAAAAATCACGAAGGGCACTCACTGCGCGCTTTTGATTATTGGAATATAGCCATGGTCCAAGTATTTTTCTAGTCGTAAATGGTCGTCAGTCGAGCCGGTTCAAGTGATCTTCAGTTCAGCTCGTTGTTGATCATATTGCGGACATTCTATAAGAATGTGCTCCTTCGATTCATCAACATGATCGCAGTGGTCGCACTGCGGGGCCATTCTCCTTTTTGCGGCATAGGAAGTGAGGTGTGTATAAAACGCTTAATCGCAAACGGTGCAGTAGTGCGTGAAATACTCTATCGGTCGTTTTAGTGAATGAAATTTGTAGAGACGCGTCTATTCGGTATAAGAGTGCTGACTTGGTGCTTTCGTTAAACCAAGCGTCCTTGCATAATTTGTGGCGCAGTTCAGAAAGAAACGTCTTGCTTTCTCAAAAATATACGAGCGCTGGTGTCATGTGAACGTTTTTGTGTGCTGCAGTGGCTTATTTGTCAGCAATTTCGTTTTCTAGCACTCCTACGTGACTTGGAAGCCAATGAAAACGAAGTTGTTCGTGAATTATTCAGAAACGTATTGCAGGGACCCTTTAGGAAGAGGTTTGCGTTCATGCGTGACACCGCGGCTACTCGCTTTCTCGTACACTATGATTGGTGTCGTACTGTAGTGGACAATATCAAAACTAAAAGAAATAATGAAACGTGCAAATGTCCATATTTTCGGCCTCGGTACTCCAGTATAAATATTGACGCTGGAAGAGCGCGCTCATAGCGTTAATGCCAACACCACCAAAATGTTTACGCATAACAACACTACATTAGTCTTGATTGATGATGTGCTCTTTGCAGATGTCGTCAGTGATTCTAAGAAATTTTCGCGTCTCTCAAGGATTCTGCTATTTATCTTAGTCTTGGTAAACACAGACCAACTGAATGAAACTATGCGCTGAGTAAATGTGACTGCTGTTATTTATTTATTTTTTGGAGGGGGCAAATCAACTCAGGGTTGAGGCATGTCCGTCGATGTTCGTGTTCATTACGGGAATGACTCATGCCCTTGCGTTACTCAGACGCTTAGAACGTGCAAAATTTTCCACAATACTGACTGTGCAGTAACCGGGACAAGTGATGTGAAAATTTCTCACGAGCGCACTGAGCCAAGTCTATACAGCGGCTGACTCGTACGACCATGCGTTTCCTGGTTATGTGGACCAAAAATGGCGCAAACCCATAATTGAGATAGAAACAATCGTGAAAACGCAACAGAACACGACACACAGAAAGAGACAGACGAGGACAGGCTTAGTAAGGGTTAGTTAGTGACTACACTGTTGGCAAAAATAAATTGGGATTATCAGAAGACCACTTCTAAGATCACTTCTAAAAATTAAGATTCTTAAAAGACCAACGCAACTTGCTGACTTGCCCGGAACGTGTTCCCGCACATTTTCCGGCGTGTACATTATAATAAAGGTTCGCATTGAAGTTCTAACGGGAAGTCGATCTTCACCTTTGACAGTTTCATACAGAGTGTAGGAAGGGTACTTAATGGGGAAACACACTATTAACGCAAATCAGACAATCTGTATATGTCGCAGTAAACAAGTTTAGTGTCGGAGGAGTCACTTCACATCGCAGTCTCTATTTCTTCCCAGTACTTTGAAGATTTTCGCTAGTAGTAACTCTTTATACTAATGCCAACTAATAAACAAAAAAACAATTACTTACTAGGTGTTTATGGAGCTGGAAACAGAAATGATGATACCATCTTTCCCGTAAATGGTGATATGTGCGGTGCCTGAATCCTTTGGCACACTCTCATTCACGAAGCCGTAGTACCGCGGATCGTTATACGTGCAGGAGTCATTGATCTTCATTTTGGCTGCTTCGGAGAAAGCTGAAGACGTCATATTCGCGACCAGCTGTGAAAAGTAAATTTTAAAAATCAGCTATAAGAACACTGGCGAATACAGCTAATCATCGTCTGTATAGCGTATTTTACATTTTTTTTTTTGTGGTGGTTGTCTCGTGCTCAAACGAAAAATAAAACAGGCAATGTAAAAACGGTACAAGATACTGGCGGATATGTTTAGGTATATACCTCAATGGTCGTTTATGAAAAAGCATCTAACAGATCCCAACAATAGAGGAAGTGTTGAAATAGAGACATCCGGATGACTACCTCTTCTTGACGCAGTGGTAGAGAGGGACAAACAGTGCCTGTTTTTCCAAGGTTCACAGGCAAGAAAACATACCGGGTGCTGGATCCTGCACTTGCTGCAAAATCTCGCACCCTACGCAATCTGCTAACTCCACTTCATTCCTCTACTCCTCCGTGAAACAAGCGCTCAGCGGAACAATTGTTAAAACTAACCCAAAAATATTCACGCAGCAAACGAGAAGACTATACGAATCCAATTTCGCCTGCATTCGACGCTAACTCTATGCATTAGAACCCGAAAGCTTTTGCTGCATCTGCTGATAAACAAGTATGACGGAGCCAGGGAATTCATTGAGGCAGCGTTGCGCCACCTCTCCGTATACGGGACCGGTATCAGCGATACTTTCGTATGTGGCCTCCGAGGATATAATGTGCCAGCTCGCCGATATTCTGAGCCACAAGCAATACATCACTAGCTAACGAACGTCAGTACAAAATTATGGAAATAACGGTTCTCTGGCGTGGTATACAGAATACCTTGCGTGGACTTCAGTTATGTGTACGTAATAAAAAGTCGGGATTCCAGGTGACGCCTAAAGTAACACACGAATGACGCGAAAAAATAAACAAAACACTGTTTCTGGCGCCCCCTTTGAGCATGCAGAAAATTCATAATGATTTAAACTGGCACTAAGCGTTAGTAATGTCGCCCGTGAAAAAAACCAGACAAAACCTTTGACAGTCCAGACAACATGAAACACGCTTAAATGTGATGAAGGCACTCGACTATCTACGTCCGCGAGATGCCTGAAGCGATTATCGACGCATATTGAAGCTGAAGCCTCTGGCCTCTCAGTTTGATGAACAAGGTTGATTGACCTCTCTACCATTCTTCCTCTACCATTCTCTCTCTCTCACTCTCAGTATGGAAGCCGTAATGTTAGTCTATTTTTTACAACAAGGTTGATTGACCTCTCTACCATTCTTCCTCTACCATTCTCTCTCTCTCACTCTCAGTATGGAAGCCGTAATGTTAGTCTATTTTTTACAGCTTTTGGTCGGCCTTCAATATTTTTATTTCTACCATGCCATTACATCTCGACCGAGACGAAAGTTCCTCCCACGTTTGACTTCACAAAAAGAACTCGCAATAAAAAACTTTATGTCGCGCAGTCCAGCGAAAGAGCCTTGAATCTGAATTTTGAGAGTCAATCTCTATGTCGTAGGTACACTCTGATGCTTTCCCATGCATCATAATTACTGCTCGAAATTAGAGCATGCATACTCTTATTCATCGCTGCAGAATTCTATGCTGCTTATGAAGTAAAATTGATTGATTTGTGGGGTTTAACGTCCCAAAACCACTATATGATTATGAGAGACGCCGTAGTGGAGGGCTCCGGAAATTTCGACCACCTGGGGTTCTTTATCGTGCGCCCAAATCTGAGCACACGGGTCTACAACATTTCCGCCTCCATCGGAAATGCAGCCGCCGCAGCCGGGATTCGAACCCGCGACCTGCGGGTCAGCAGCCGAGTACCATAGCCACTAGACCACCACGGTGGGGCAATATGAAGTAAAAGGAATGCCATGTTTAAAAGCGGCTATGCGAAAACTTTTAAAACACGTCGAGCCAAGGCACACGCGTGCGCAGTGCACGCATGCGCAGCAGACTACCGTGGAACATGAACCACGCTCTCGCTCACCGCCCGCTGTTGGCAGCCTCTTTAGTGCTTATACATAGTCTTTTCTGATCCATAAGCTCCAATTTAAAATGCTTCCTGGTTTTTGCCGCGTTGCCAATTTGTTATTACATAATATGACAGCTATTTTTTTTTCTGTAGCAATAAATAAAACGGGTATCATAAATATCGGTTTATCCACACGCTACCAACTCTTCAGCGGATTGCATCAGTTCCGGGTATCTCCACATTTGTCAATTCATTTTCACCGTGAACTCTAAAGAGCAGCGTATTCTTCATATGAACTCCTTCTCGTATAACCAACAGAAGTTTGTCTGAGAATTTCTGTGTTGATTCGCAAAAATTGTTTTCTTATACAAAATTCAATGACTAGTGATGCTATGTTCTCTGTTAAAAGATAGCCGTAGGCTGTCTTTGTACTTTAATGCCTAATGCTAGCCATTATTACCCTGATATTAACCACACGTTACTATTTTGTATAGGCAAACAGAGACAGCTACCAGTCTAATGAGCACATAATTTGGCCTGTTATGCTCCTGAATAATGCTTGTTTAAAACCGCAATTTTATTTGAGTATCCTATGAAAAATTGTTCATTGCCTAGTTAACCTCACGCTTTTGATCTGAAGAACATTCGTTCTTCAGCAACAACTTGAATCACCAAATGACTATTGATCCAATTACAATACTTACCTCCGTACAGTTCACGTACGCCATGTCTCCCAGCTGGGCTCTCTTCGCATAACCGAACTTGAAAGATTCGACGATTCTGCAAACAAATGAACGAACGTGTGAATATCTTATCGGTTTCCAGCCAAAGGCTATACCAACCAGAGTGGTTATAGCATTGCGGTACTAAAGAAGCATCGCCTGGTTTTATCCCTCGCCTGGTTGAAACTACGGCCTAAGTACTTGCTGGATATGAGGAAAGCACGTTTCGCTTTCGTCGATCAAGTTATCTTTCTTTGTATAGCTTACGAAAGTACATGAGACGACAAAACTAATCCAGTTGTATCAACAGCCACTTCCTTTCTTTCTTTCTTTTTTTCTTTCTTTTTATTATATCTTGAGAAAACACAAGCGACCGACCGGCAGTGAAGAGTACGCGTTCAATAGCGCCCTATAGGTATACTGTGGGACACAAACCACTGCACCATGACAGTCGACTGCGATAACGGTAGTGATATGAGCTTCAGTTGTATAAAATGAATATCAGCGTATCGGAATGAAGTGAGATTAAGAAAATGCGTTGTAAATTGACTAGTGACGAAACGGCACTGCAAGGAAGGCATGGTTCTGCTGCCAGGCATGATCAACATGAGAGATTGCTTGCAGCGTGAACTTGGCACGAGGACGCGAGAAGGAAGATAACATGCGCAATTCGATAGTCTTCCTTTTGTATCCTTGCGTCAAGTTCGCGCTGCAAGCACTCCCTCGTGGCTTACCTACAAGCCCACTTGGCAACTCAATTTTTATGAAAGGGAACACGGGAACGCGTGGCCTGCGCGCTCCGACACAGAACACCTACCAGTTTAGAAAACTGAAACTGTACCTTTGGGCTGTTGTATCAAAATAACATGCAAATACGTAGCGGTGGCGTACTGAACTGCAATACCGCGAAGCGAGATGGCGCTAGTAGTACTATCATCATCATTCAACAAACGCATTTTTTTTGCTACAGGTGGGGGGCCCGCAGCTGGTTCGCGCTGCTTGCTTCGTGTTTTTTTTTTTCGTTGCCAAATCGCGTTTTGAGTCTGTAACTGTCGCCAGGGGACCTAGCTGGCCTCGACTGGCAAAAACAACGTCAATCAAGTAAGGTTTGCATCGTTTATTGCGAGTGTCCAAGCCGGTACAATCAATGTATACGGTCGGGTCCGAACAAAACAAGTCACTCACACAATCGAAAGCTTTCAACTCATGTGTAAAGCTAACAAGCATATGCATACAACTGAACATCGCAATCGCTGAATGAACGTCGCTCTCATTGTGTTGCGGTGCTCGAGTTTAATAGCGTGGCTTCAGGACAAGGGTCCGATTCTGCCGTCAGATGCGGCGCTTGCCCCGTAGTGTTGATCTTGAAGCGAATGCTTGATGTGGACTCGGGAAGGAAACTTGCACGTTGCCGATAGATAGCTCGCGCAGTTAGAGCAATGTGGTTTTGCTAAATTTGTTAAATAAGCAATTGCGGATGCGTGCATTTCTGAATCATTCTCGCTCTGCAATGCTACATTGAGTACTTCACGATTCTGCAATGTCGCGTATTGTCGAGAGGGTAGGCACTAGTTTTAATACTCATCCGTGAGCCCATATCATAGGTATTTATGTATTTAGAGGATGGGCTAAAATATTTCAGGCTTGCTACGTTTATTGTTAGAGTCAAGTTACAGAGTTACCACAGCTAGAATTTCTCGTCCGAGGTAATGACCAGTCCGCTGAGTATGCAGCGAACATGTATGCTAAAGGGACACTTATAAGGTGTGTGCTTACAGATCGAAAAGGCCCAATTCTAAGAAAATAAGCTTCAGGTATGCATTGTACAATTTTGTTGTCTGTACATCTTTGTTGGTACTCTTACATCACACTATCTGCTCAGCTCTGAGCAATATCTCTTTTTTTTTTTGCATAGACATATCCATAGAACTTGAGTACTCTCTTGCAAGCAAGCACTCCCGAAATCAATTGGTGGTACATGATGTGAATCTCTCTGAATACTGGATCAATAAAGGTCACATTTATTACACACTTGTTATTATGTTTACTTTTTCAGTATACTTGTGCTTAAAACTGAAGTTGTTTTCTCTCTGCTACTTTTAGAGGTTAGGACTTGAAATACGTAGTATCTCGCAGTGTGGCTGTAGATAAGCGAAGATCATGTATGTTTTAACTACCTGTGCGATTTCTTAGATTGTTTTTCATGACTGTAGTGCACAGAATTTAACTTCGTAGTGGTAGACACTATAGATATGACAACATATTTTAAACAGAAGCAGATGTGCACAACAAAATCTGGAACGTTTTTCAGCCAAAAAAAATGGTACCACATGCAATGAACCCAATCTTGCTCTTCATGACAGCATTCACGTCTTTGAGGAAGCTGTGCAGCAACTGCTAATCACCTTTATGATTTATTATTTTAGGAGCCCATTGAACATACGTGCAAAGCTAAAGCGATTGAGTGCAGTCTTATGAGCTTTGGTGCATCTTTTTGTAAACTTGTATGAGGTAAACACAGTTAATTAAGACAAAACAGTTCTGGGTGTTGTTTTTAAACTGTCACAAGGCACAACTAAATGTCGGAAAGCCTGTCAATATCCGTCAATGTGGGTGTGTTCATTATGTAGTGCAAATAATAATTTCCAACGATTCACATGCCAACTATGAAGTGATCGTGAGTCGTACAGTAGTGGGCAAATTTAGATTGACTCAGGCTTCCAGGGGTTCAAACAATGGACATTATAGCCTCACAGGAGACAAAACTGCTTGTCGAAACGTTTGCTTTGACCCCTTATGTTAACAGAATTTTGATATTTTCAAGTTTACATCTTTTAAGAGTCAGTTTAGTTCGCCTGCATCAATCCGAACTGGTTCACAGCTGTGCACGAGAAGTTCAGAGCTTGTGCGGCAGGAGTTGAGTGGTGCGGCATCACAAGTGAATGACAAGGTGGAATCCTTATTTTCGTTCGCATAATTTAAAGAGGTGCAAAGATCTTCGCAAAACACGCCGCATTTATAGGGGTGGGTACAGCACCTACGTCTAATGCTATGTTGTTTGTTAAGCCGTACGAGCGGCTGCACCAAACTAGCACCGTCAGAGCAGAAGGTACAGGAAAGTCATGAAATAGTTTTGGTGCTGTACCTCTCCTGCGCTTTTGAATGAATGGCACGGTTTAGGAGATGCCATTGATGCACCACTGAAACGAATGGTGAGGTGTAGCACTTTGTAAAATGGATCATGTGGTGCAGGCGAATCGAACAAGCCCTTAAGCACACAAGCGTCTTAGCGTTTCACCCCCATCGAAATATGGCTACAGTGGCTGGGATCAAACAGTGTGTTGTTGAGCTCAGCAGCGCCACACAATCTAAATAATAGTGTTACAGTTTCAACATTGTTGAAGTGCAGATTCCATGCTACGGTAGGAAGGCAATGCTTGTAGCCAATCTAAAGCATCTTTCCACGATATGCGCGGTAAACATTCACAAATACAGCATTACATTTGTGAGGTTAGAGATGACCTGTTATAGTGGACATTCAGATGTTTCAACGTGCTTGCAGAGTGGACATTCGGAAGTAGTCATCCTGTCATTGCATGGCAGTCTGGAAAAACAACTAACATCACCAGATATCAATGCATGAAATCAATGCATAATCAAGGCATACAATTTTCTAAAGTAAACAAATAAACTCAGTTAATTAGTAAACAGCAGTATTTTATACATATATGTAGTGGTACCTCATAACACGTATATCACTCAGGGCTGCTTCTTCACAAGGCATGTCATGTAACAGGTTCCTTCCCCATTGTACACATTTGCTTTCATGTCAGGTGGGCCAGGAGGCTGTGGCAAAAAAAGAAGTATTTCTCATTTATGTGACGCTTCCTTTGTCATACTATAGCAAAATCAGACCCATAATTATGTGATGTTTCTCAAACGCGACTTCAGTAACCTATTAACAAGTATGTTTTTGCACAACATATGGGCTAGCTGAGGACTCATACGAGGCGACAGTGATTTATTTGCCTTCTGTTATCGCAACAGCCTGGTTGGTGTTACTTGGCGATAGAATTTCAGTATTAACTATTGAGTCAGCGACTCGTTCCCACGTGAAGCCAAGCACGCCACAAGTAACGCACGTTTTTCCGGTTACAGATTGAGACGTTCAACAATTTTAAAATTTAATACTGCAATGCGCTGCCGCCGTGTGACGCCTACGCAGTCATTGGCAAAAAAAACTACATATGTTGACTTGAACCAACTAGTCCCACAAGCAACCATCTTTGAAAAACTGAAGTGGTTTCTACTCACCGGCCCGGGCATGCAACGGGTGTTCATCTGATGAAAGCTTCAATGGTCGCTTCGTTCCCCGAAAGTAATCCGAATTCCCTTCGCGAAAGCATTTGAACGAGTAAAAATAAACAGAATGAGAAAGAATGTGTTGGTCGGCAGAGGCTCAAAATATTTACAGTGAAACGAAACAGTACGAGACACCTCCGAACGTACCGCGAGCCGTTACCTGCCGTCGCAACCGTTGGCCGCCGCAAACTTTGAAATGAGGATAATGATGTCGATAGGCTTCTACTGACATCGAGTCAGCTGGAGCAAAAACTATTACAAAAAGTGGACGACGCAGCACATGTTTAAGAAAAACTACTTGCTAGAATAACAAAATGTTTTTTTATGTGTAGCGGTACGCGAACATGTAGTATTTGATCATTTTAAAATAAAACTTGGCCCCGACGAAGGCACCTCTACAAGAAAGTGCAATAGCGCGAGTGGCGAGAGAGGTTAGTAGATCCACTCTGGGTGTTTGAAGCAGAAACGCGCCGTGGTTGATTTTTGCGCCCCCTACAGGTGAGCACTTGAACTTGAGAGTTTCCGGGGCCTGGCTCCGACGGCTGCTGGTAGGGCGTTCAAGCGGGAGCGAGAGCAGCCACAGTCTCTTTTCGCGTCATCTCGTGGCGAGGAAAACAACCATTCGTTGCTGATATAGAACGGCAATATTGCGACCCCCGCCCCCTTCAAGGCGATTACGCGAGAGCCGGTGATCACCTTGGAGGGGGAGGGTTTGCAAGCAAACGGTGGTTTTGCTCACCGCGAGATGACGCGAAAAGAGACTGGCTGCTCTTGCTCCCGCTTAAACGCGCTGCCAGCAGCCGCCGGAGCGCGCAGGCCAGGCGTTCCCGTGTTCCCTTTCATAAAAATTGACACTGTACATAACACTCCTAGCCATAAAACCTACGTCGTATTGGTGGACATCTTTTGTCTGCGGGCAAAGCCATTGCACAGTGACAGACAATGTGCTACTGGCTTGTACAGTGTGAAAAAAGAAAAAAAAAGGTCCTTGACGTTCCCAACTACTTGCCCTGCAATCGGGCATCTTATTCGCTTTTCTGAACCGCGCTGACGGCTTACGATGTCACCTAACGAAATCGACTGAGAAAAGTGGAGTCATTTTCAGGCAGTCAGTCAAGAATAGGCTACTATGAAGAACTCGCATATGCTCAGGGGCTTGAATACTCCCTGGGGACACGTATGTTATACTGAGTATCCCTCTGTTCCACGTGTAGTCGACGCTACTCGAGCGTAATGAATCTTTCGCCAGTAGGAGAGACAGCCATACAGAAGTTATAGAAAGCATGAATGCGCATAGATATCAGGATAATAGGTCATTTAGGCTTATAGCAAACTAATAAGAAAAAGATGACAAAATATGAAAATCAAGAATGCCAATGAAATCAGTACCGAGTGAAATGTGGAAAGTTACATTAAGTAAACCCACTCAGTTCCAGCTGAATAGCAAACATCGGGCATCCATGCAAAATACACTGTAAAATAGCCACACGCATGACTTTCACTTTTGATTCGTCTTAGGTCAATGCATATCGAAGCCTGTGGATTGACATAACTTCAAGCGACTCGCTCCTGACTGGGCGAAACGCATAAATAGAAGACCACGCTTGCTATGACAAAAAATTCAACCCAGGTGCACAGTTTGTTGCGATTCGTTATTACCTGTGCAAAGTTGTTATGTTGTCCGGCAGGCACGACTCGTTCTCTGATCGAAACTTGTCCATAATGCCCAATATATAAGCTAGCACCGGACCACTCCCAGGCGGGGGCACGGAGAACAGTGTGTAGTTGCCCTGAAACGTTGTGCTCACGGGTTTCACCCACCGCACCGTATAGTTCTTGAGGTCGTCAGTAGTCATCACTCCACCTGAATGTTATTGTGAAGAGAACTGCATCATTGAAAAAGTACCCGTTGTCGTGTTTTAGCGCCTATAAAGCGTCACACTGACGAGCAAGAAAAAGCGGGCTGGCCTCAGAGACTGCATTTTGGGTAGGGTGACATAAAAAAATATCTGTGGGCTTGGCTTGAGCTGGTAGTGGCTAAAACTATGCCACAGTATGCCTCACAGTAATGCCGCCATCAGGGCGTTTTAAATGCTAGAGTTATATTTAGTTCATTAACTTGAGGCTATATCGTTACGCAAGTTGGACAAATAAATTGAAACATTGTTAATAGTATTGCACAGACCTGTCATATCATAAAATTTATTGCAGTTTCGCACTAGTGAAGCTATAGGCCAGGACGAACAGCGGAGCTGGGCGGGCCTTGTTTCTATGTATTTTTTATTGTCCTTCGCGCAGTCACTGTTCGTTGTATCTTTTTTCTCCTTTACGCAAATGCTTTTTGCCGGATGATATAGGTGCAGTGCCAAATATTTAGTTATCGTGCATGAGTGGCAGTTCTTTCTGAGTATCTTTGCCATACGACTGAAAAGTTTCAAGAAAGAGGAGGACAAGTGTACGCCCACAAAGCACATGTCCACGAAGGAATTTTTTGTTAACTTTGTTTCAAATTATTTATGGCACTGAGAGACAAAAATGTGGCCGCTGTGCACAAAAGTTGTAGTTTTGGCTGACTGTAACTTACGAATCGAACATTCCTATTACATATTACGTTGTAGCCGTAGTCGGTTGATTATTGTAGACCATTGCTTTAGGAGTGAAGCGCCAGCAGTTTTCTTAGTTTCGCTACACTTACTAGCGGAAGTTGTGAGATTTGTCCTGCGCTTCAGCGCAAAATTTCACTCTTCCAGTATGCCTTCATACTTCATGAAGTACCAACTTGCATTTAGAGGAATTCATCCTTCTTAAAGGGGTAGTGAAACAATGCGAAACTTCCGGCGTCCACACGCACTAACTAGGTGACGTCATCATGAGTAGTGCTTTATTTATCGAGAAACGCGGAACTTTTCGGTACTCGCTAGTGCGTGCAATTGGGGCCCCCATCAGCGTTTTTACAATACGCAATCGGCGCTAATTTGAACTCTATAGGTGACGTCACCATAAGCAACATTCTTGTGGGACGCGAATTGCGTATGCCAGACGCCGATGCGTCCTTTTGCGCGTGCTCGATATGCTGTAGAGTTCCGTGTTTCTCGATAGGCAAAGCATCTATGCAGGTCCACTTGGGCTGATGATATAGTTAGCGCGTGTGGCTGTGATGATGCCGCGCATGGTCGTAGTAATGCGGCCGTTTCACGACCCCGTTAAATCATGGCTGGAGGAGGCGGGAAATAAATAGCCCTCAAAATCATCGTCATCAGCATTTTTGTGCGCTGAAAGGTGGAATAGGCAACTAGCATCTATGCGGGATCGTCGGCTCTTATAGTTCACATTAAAGATGCACTACTTGAGGAGCAACGAATCAACGAGTCGTGGAGTCCAACAAGCCAGTATAGTGAGTGATGGTCAGTCACTATTGTGAACTCGCGAACATGCATGTAAGGCTAGAACCTCCGATTGACAAAGGCGACTGCTAAATACTCGGACTCGTTGTTGGTGTAGGCCTTCTCTGCTTTTCTATTTTACCAGCTCTTGAATAAAGTTAGTCGGGACGAGGAAATGGGAGGGGGCGTTCCCCAACAAAGGAACCCAGTGAAATCGTTTTTTTTTTTTTTGCGGAATTGTCAAGAGGAGGAGGAGGAAGCAACAAAAAGGGAGAAGGCAGGGAGGTTAACCAGAAAGACATCCGGTTGGCTACCCTACACTGGGGGATAAAGGAAGGGGACAAGAAAGACGAGAAAGAGGGAAGAGAGGGAAAAAGGGGGTGGGGGAGAGACTGACAGTAATTTCACTGCAGCGTGTAGAACTATACCGCATGACAGAGGCGTTCACACAAGCCTGTCTTTCTCAGGAAACGCAGCAGGGCTTTCACTGCCTTGTGGGCTGTCGAGGCATGTGTACGTTGCTGTAATAGCACCTGCACAGAAAGAGGCCGATCATCCAGTCGCCGCATTGCGTTGGCAAGTACTTGTCTCTCTGAGACAAATCGAGGACAATGACACAGCAGGTGTTCGATATTTTCGTCGGTGCCGCAAACATCGCACGCCGCACTGTCAGTAATTCTGATTAACGTGGTATAAGCTTTCGTGAAAGCAACTCCCAGCCAAAGGCGATAGAGAAGCGAAGCTTCACGTCGATGTAGGCCGGGTGGAGGCCGGAGTTGTAGTGAAGGGTCGAGCTCGTGCAGTCGTGTACGTCGTATGCTTGGTGTGTTCCACTCAGTCAGTGTGAGACTGCGGGCCAGTTGACGAATCTGCCTCGCCGCATCCGCTCTTGAAAGCGGTATCGGAACGCTGTTCGCTTCTTTATGTGACGTGCGAGCAGCATGATCTGCAGAATCATTGCCGCCTATACCACTATGCCCAGGTAACCACTGAAAGACGATGTCATGGCCTTTTTGTATTAACAGGTGGTGAAGTTTCACGGTTTGGTAGGTCAACTGGTCGTGGCATCCGCGTCGGAGAACTGATATCAGGCACTGTAACGCTGGTTTTGAGTCAGAAAACACAGCCCATTTACCTGGTCTTTCTTCTGAATTGATGTGTTCCAGTGCATTGCGCAGAGCCTCGAGTTCTGCCGTCGTCGAACTTGTCAAATATGAAGTCCTAAAACACCGAGTTATCCCTTGTGAAGGTATAACCACTGCTCCACCTGAACTAGACGGCGTAGTAGAGCCATCCGTGTAAATGTGCACGTGGTTACTGTAGTTTTCTTCCAGTAGGGATAGACTCAGTTGTTTCAGGGCATGTGTCGGTAAGTCCGATTTTCTCCTCATTCCTGGAATCATTAAGTGAACTCGCGGCCGGCTCAAGCTCCAAGGAGGAAGCAGTGGCTTTCATGCAGGTGCGTATGTCTCAGCAAACGATGAACGATGCTTGGCGACAATAGTGCCGTATGTTGTGCGGGGCCTTTCAGCAGCTAGGCTCGCCAGGTGGTGAGAAGGGGTCCTGGCATAATGCCTGAGGTGCATGCGCATTGTCTCGGTAATAATATGCGTATTTATCGAGTGATCTTGAGCGATGGCAATGGTTTCAGCCGTTGAAGCACTGCGGGGTATTCCAAGGCATATCTTAAGTGCTTGGGCTTGAATGCTCTGAATTGCGCGCAGGTTGGTCTTGCCGGTGTTAGACATTGCAGGTAAGCTGTACCGTAAGAATCCGATAAACAGCACTCTGTACAGTTGTAGCATGGATGATATGGGCACTCCCCAATTTTTTCCTGCAAGGAATTTGAGCATGTGGCATGTTGCGATCAGCCGCTTCTTCACATAGTTCACGTGTGGAGTCCACGACAGGTTTCTATCTATTATGACTCCCAAGAACCTGTGGCTTCTGCTGAACGATATGTATTCTTCATTAATCGATATACTGTAAGCAGACATTGGTTTCCGCGTGAACGCTATCACTGCACATTTTCCGCAGGACACCTCGAGGCCTTGTTTACGAAGATAGCATGACGCCGTTGTAGCAGCCTTCTGAAGGCGGGCGCGAAGCTGAGGCCTTGTCACACCTGATGTCCAAATGCAGATGTCATCAGCATAGACAGAAAGTTCTACAGTGTTAGGTAGCTGCTCGACTAGACCAATGAGAGTTAGGTTGAAAAGGGTAGGGCTTAGCACTCCTCCCTGAGGAACTCCTCGGCTGCTGTAATAATCAGGTGTTGGGCCATTCGCTGTCATCACGTAAAATGATCTCAGCTGTAAGTAGCTGTACACCCACATATATATCTTGCCACCAAGACCTACTGTTTCCAAAGCACTAAGGATGGCTTCATGGGTGACATTGTCGTAAGCGCCCTTAACGTCTAGAAACAGGGCGGCGCACAGTCTCTTACAGGCTTTCTGGTGTTGAACATATGTCACCAGATCAACAACGTTGTCGATTGACGAATGGCCGCGCCTGAATCCGGTCATGGATACTGGATAGATTTCGTAGTGCTCTAAATACCACTCCATTCGTGTTAGAATCATTCGTTCCATCGTTTTTGCCACACAACTGGCAAGTGCGATAGGACGGTATGAGGCAATATCCAAAGGAGATTTACCAGCCTTTAGAAGTGGAATGAGGCGACTTGACTTCCATGCCTGGGGAACAGTACCAGTCTGCCAGGAGTCGTTGTATAGGCGTAAGAGTGCCTTCCGAGCTTCGTCTCCAAGATTACAAAGGGCACGATAGGTAATGCCGTCAGGACCGGGTGCTGAAGAACGTCTGCACAGAGCCAGTGCCGCCTCTAGCTCATCCATAGAAAACTGGCATTCCATACGGGGATCACGTGAGGGCGGTGGGTTGTCAAAAGTTCCCGTTCTTGATACTGTGAAATTGGAATCACCGGCAATTTTTCTACAGAAAGATTCTGCGACGTCAGTCTCTCTGCATCGAAGGTGAAGTGCCAGAGATGTAAACGGGTGTCGCTGACCCAAGGTTGTGCTAAGACCCCGGACAGTTCGCCATATCAGTGATAGGGGCTTTCGTGGATCCAACGACTCGCAAAAGGATGTCCAACGTCGCCTAGCCAGTTTATCCATGTGCCGCTGCATTTTCTTTTGAATGCGTCTAGCCAGCCTCAAATCATTCATGCGCTTTGTCCGTCCGTACCTTCGTTCTGCACGACGGCGTATTGCGCGAAGTTTCTCAAGCTCGATGTCGAAATCGGTGCGCTTGTGACTAGTCAAATGTGTATGCGTGGTATTCTGCAGGACATCCTTTATCGAGTCCTCTAGGTTATATGATGAGCCGTCGGTACAGCAGTCTTCCATTAACATTTTGAATTTCGGCCAATCGGTGTACTTGAGGCCTCTTGAGGACTTGGAGCTGGTGAAACCTTCTATACACAGGTAAGTTGGTATATGGTCGCTGCCCCGCGTTTCCAGATCCGAAAACCAGTGCACTTTCCTGATAAGTGAGCGAGAAACCAATGTAAGGTCCAGGCAGCTGCTATAGGCTGATCCGCGTAAATATGTAGGGCTTCCATCGTTACAAACGCAGAGTTCGTACTCCGAGGCTAAGGACACCAATTTTCTTCCTCTAGAGTTGTCCCTGGAGCTTCCCCATAGGAAATGGTGGGCATTGAAGTCGCCACTGATCACCCATGGCCTTGGAGTCGATGTCAGAATACCGCGTAAGCGCTCGCAGTCAAGGCGGCTTGATGGAGATAAGTAAGCTCCGATAATCGTGAAAGCAACCTTATCCTTCTTCACAGTAAGGCACACATACTGATTCCCTTCATCAGGCGAGACTCTGTGGTGAACGTAAGTGAGGTCATGGCGCATCAATACAATAACTTTGCTGCAGTCTCTGTGAGTGGAGGACATAAAGCACTCATATCCTGACAGCTTGATTGAAGCACACAGGTTGGGTTCACAAATCACAATAATGGGGAAGCGGTTCACAAATACAAATTGTCTAAAGTCAGACATGCGCGACTTCAGTCCTCTGGCGTTCCACTGAAAGACAGATGCATTCTTGACTTCCGCTCGAAACGACGGTGCCTCGCTGGCCATGGTTTTACCTTAGAGCTGCAAGCACCGGACTCAGGGTGTCCAGCACATGCAGTGCGGTCTGCGCAGCAGAAGTCTTCATATTACTCAGTAGGACACGCATGGTACTCATCAGTGATTGCAGCAAGCTTATCACTTGATCTTCATTCATCACATCACTGGTTTGAGGGGTCGTCGAGGGCGGCGGGGTTTGATGCAGCTCCGAAGTAGGTTTACGTCGTGGAAGAGAGGGCCACTGTTCGGAAGGCTGCTGTCCCTTTCTTCTGTTTTGGCAGTATCCGTCTTCAGTGAGCTCGGTGTTTGTGGGTCAGCCCCTTTGATAGAGGATGACATCTCTCTATCGGTAGAGCCGTTTTTCCGTGATGGTCTTCGCCCACGACGCCGTCGTCGGCGTAGTGTAGCGGCAGCTTCCCTGTGCGTTGAATTGTCCCGCACCATACGCCTGAGTACCGCGTGCTCGTTTCGCACCCGCGGGCAATCTTTGGATGAGGCCTCATGAGCGCCGTGGCAGTTTGGACATCGTAGTATGGTGGCACTGCAGGCGTCTTTTGAGTGAGACTCAGCGCACCGCGGACACACAACTTTGTTCTCACATACACCTTTTACGTGTCCCATCTTGAAGCACTTGTAGCATTGCAGTGGCTTCGGTATGTAAGGACGCACTGAGTGGCGAACATGGCCAACTTTGACATACGAGAGAAGGCTGTCTCCCTCGAACACAAGCCTCAAGCAGCGTGAGTTGCCGAGTCTGGTAATGTGCGTAATGCGGGTGCCTTCAGTCGCTGGCTTTATTAGTATTGGCAGGTCATTAGCTGAGATGGAAATATCCACATCATAAATGACGCCAACAGTGCCATTACAACCTGTAGCGACCATTGGCCGAACTTTCACGTTGCCGATTTCTGTTATGTGCCGAAGGCTTTGCAGTGCGCTACGGTGCATAACGTCTACAGCAAGGACGTTCTTTCGTGCATTGATCCTCACGTCTTTGATCTCATTCGGCGCGGTTTCCTCGAGAAGCACAGAAAGAACTTGCCTGTTGAGGAGTCGCAAGTTAGATGCAGGGTCTTCAGGCATAAACAGCATGGTGTGCGGCCACCGCTGTTGTGCAGTCTTAACTGTGGAAACACTTGCCGACGATGCCGTTCGCAGCAGTCTTCGTTTTGTAGATCGATTCATGACGACCGTGAAGTCATCATCCGATGACTCAAAGCCGTCCGACACCGACAGTGAGGCAACCGATTTGTATTCGAATCGTCAAGACAAATTCAATGTTTCTTTAGTGCTGCGGCCCCTTGGAATGGAATTTCAACTGGCTACGTGATTTTCGCGACACTTTCTCCTTTTCGAGGATGTACTCGCCAAAATTGTCACGGGGTAGTTCAGATAATTTGGCCACCGCTAGCCACCGCAGTATTGCTTCATTCGTGTGATTCGTGTGAACTTCGTGTTCTATAGCGTGACGCGCGTTCTTGGGTGTGTTGTGAATAACATAAATACTTCAGCCTCGACAGTATAAAATGAATGCGGACCAAATAACTGTCCCGACAGGGGCACCGTGGGGATCAGCATGCTTTTTGTATCGTCGGAATGGTCCCTCAAAATCCAGGACCGTTGGCAACGCTATATGCTAAGCGTCCGACTGGTGTCAGTTGCTACACGCTGGCGGTCTGCTCACCTGCACGAGTGGGGCACCAAGGCCAAGTAAACTAGCATCGCTAGATGATTCAGTGAGAGCTGCAGAATCAAAATACTTGAGAATAGCTCCATAAGTCATCAAAAGTCTCATCTATTGAAACACAGCCTAACACTTCTGTCCCCGGTGTGCATTTATAGAGAAAAGAAGTTACTGGTGAAGCTAGTACTCCAAAAATTTGTAATAAATCGGTTCAATATGAACAAAGGTCAAGAAAACTTCGCCATTTCTTCACTTCTCGCTGTTACTCGAAGTCACAAAATACTGCGGTTTTTCGTGGGTCTGGTCGTGCACCTTCGCTGTCCACGAAAAAAAAAACTTGTATGAGAGCTTGATGCTTGTCAAAATACGCACTTGGGAGCCTAAAATAACCCTTTGCACTTTTCCGCAAGCATTGAAGCACAAAAGCATGCTTTAGTTGTGCTCTTGAAAACTCATTTCGTAATTAATGCCATAATTTAAGTAAAATGAGCAAAAAGTCCACTGTAAACCACGGAGAATTATATACATATATCCATCTATTTTCGCTAGATTTGTGCATTAACCGAAAACTGTGACGCATTTTCCTTCCAGCCTAGATGGCACATCTTACAAATTAAGCAAATTATTGATGAAGTAATGTACCCACGAGATATCTTTACTTGTAGATTACGCATTTTTAGTTTCTCTGCCTTTTGATTAAGCAGGGTCAAGATCGTGAAGATTCCTGAGCACCATCTAACATGTCCACAACTTATACGTAGAACCCCAGGAGGTCAAAATTTCCGGAGCACTCCACTACGGCGTCTCTCGTGATCATATGGTGGTTTTGGGACGTAAAACCCCGCATATCAATCATCAATCAAAATCATCAGAACTTATACGTACCCCATTCATTTACTTTATCAACGAGTTCTCTGGAGATGTTGCCTTCGTAAAAGTACTGCACTCCTTTAAAGGCCACCCCTTCAAGTGTTTCAGCAAGATCTTCCTGAATAAGTATGTCTCCTTCCTGCAATACTTTTCCGGTGGTGCTGTTTATGAATGCTCGCCTGCGAAAAGTATTTCTTTTAGTTTTGATGCATGCATGCCTGACAGTCAAAGCAGAAGATAGCGCGATATTATTGCTTTTCGAGCACTTTCAAGACAATGTCGTTTATCTAGAAGATTAAGCACATTTTGCACGAAGGAAGAATTTCGCTAAATTGCGTTTAGAATACTTGACGTAAAGATGAAAAGAAGTGGCATTGAACGGCTCATTTTTTTTCTTTCTTGGTGTCAATATTAATGAGAACTAAGATACTGCGATGCCCCGGGCAGCTTAGGGAATCTGCAATACACGTCTGGATGAAAAATGTTTGACGATGTACGTCACAGTATTTTTGGGTTAATGATATTGCAGCCAGAGGTAGTCGTCAAATCCGCTTGCATACCAATATTGGTCAACACCAACTTGATAGACACATTTTATTATATTCACTGACTTCAGCAAAACCTTTAACATGTGTTTTCATCGGCACCGTTGCTATAAGTGCCAAAATATACAACCATAAGTCATTTAGTTTTTTTTAAAAAAACTAATTTTAAATGTTAGTAAGCTATTCCGGAAACGCACTTCTATACGCGGGTCACACACTATATGCGAGAGAGAGAGGTTCAGGAAAGGAAAAGAAGCAAATTCTGAAGCCCTAATTCGGAGCATGACTCAGCGTCTATAGGAGGCGGGGAGGCAGTAAAGATGTGAAGAAAAGAGAAGAAGAAGAGAAATGACGTCCATGATGACCAAGGACTTTGCGGGCGACTTCTATAGCCGGTTGTCTAATTCAGTGTCCTAAAGGTAGCGAAGAACCGCCTTAAAGACCTGAGTGCAGTGCCGTGCAAGAAAGAGAAGGTCCTTCTGTGTAGCCGCGGGTAGAGCGTGGCGACGAAGTGCGGCGAGCAAGACGCCGCGTTTTGTACCAAGCGCTGGGCAAACACACAACAGGTGCCCCATAGTTTCATCTGCCCCGCACGCAGAGAGAGAGGGAAAAACTTTTTATTTCAATCATAAAAAATATCGGGTGGGGCTCTCAGTCCAGAGCTCCAACAGCCGCTGCTGCGTCCCGCGCCCGCCGAACCAGCGCCCGCTGGCCACTCGGGCTTTCATCACACAGCATGGCTTCCCAGTCTTGTAGGGTAGGAATAGGAGAGAAGTTGGCAGGGCGCCTGGCAGGCGGACGCTCACATTCTAGCGTTACGTGAAATAACGTCAGTACCGCTCCACAGCCAGGGCATTTGTCGGGGTAAGAAGTGGGATAGAGGATGTGGAGGAAATAGAGGTTCGGAAATGTGTTCGCCTGCAGTTGACGCACCGCAGTTGCATGACGCACCGCTCTCCCACTTGGGTGCTGCGGAGTCTTCTTAGCTGACTATTAAGTTGTGCTTCGGTTAGTTCCCTCCGGCTGACACCAGCCCTACACCCACTGCTAGGAGACGGTTGGTGAATGCGTACGTAGGTAGTCCCCGCGCCACCTTGACGGCTCTACGGAGGAGAATGTCCAGTCTTCTCTCTTGTTCAAGCGTCAAGGTTTGATAAGGGACGTGGTAGGTGATGCCACCTGCTATGCAGGAATTAACTATACGTAGAATGTCTTGCTCCTGAAGTCCATGCCTTCGGTTGGTGATACGGCGTATCACATGCGTGATTTGAGAAACTTGCTGTTACAATATTTTCATCGTATGCGTTGCCTTGAGATCAGCTTGTATATGAAGGCCAAGGACGCGGATTTTCTGTACACAGAGAATTACTTGGTCCTCTAAGTTGACTGTGATTTGCGGGCTGTTGTCGGGCTTTTGCTGGAGACGACGAATGAGTAGAAGTTTCGAATTATTTGCAGAGCACGTTATACCACCTGCTCGTGCGTATGCTTGAACTGTATTCACTGCTTTTTGGAGGGCATCTTGTATTTGTCCGTCTGAGCCTTTGGTCACCCATATAGTGACGTCGTCCACGTATAAAGCATGTCGCAGACTTGGAATGGTGGCGAGTAGAGGCGGTAGCTTAGCCATGGCGATGTTGAAGAGTGTCGGGGATAACACTGATCCTTGTGGCGTGCCTTTACCCGCGAGCTTGATGATGTCACTGCGAAAAGAGTCTAATCCTATGGTTGCCGTCCTGTGTGTTAAGAGTGCTTTCACAGAGTCGTCAACTCGTCGTCCGCAACGTGTCGACACGAGATTCTCCAGTATTAGGTAATACGCACGCAGTGCACACAGGGAACGAGGCTCTGCCAAGCCGATGACGCTGGGCCACAGCCGCAGACCAGGAGCAGCCGTTGCGTAAATAAAGTAGCAGGGACCATTCCCTCCTGGTGAAACCCCGGTCAGGCAGCCAGGCTGGTAGTTCTATCCTTACTACACAATCATCAAGGTGGCAGCGTAGCAACAGCTTTCTCAATGTGGACCTCGAAAAGTCTGAGGCGAATACGGTACGGCACACAGGAATGGCAGAATGATGTGCTCCTTTCGCCAGGGCGTCAGCCTGCTCGTTTCCCTGGATTCCCACATGAGATGGGACCCAGTGCAGAAAAACATCGACGCCACTGGCAAGGAGGGCATACAGCTTGGTGACGAGCGCCTGCGTTGCGAAGCCTGCCCGTTCCGGCTTTGCTAAAGCTAGCAACGCAGCTCTTGAGTCACACGCGACAGCCACAGGGCACGTTAGGAGGTTTGCTGTCAGGAGGTCAACTGCCTGGTGCCGAGCGGCCGTCTCTGCAGTGGTAGAGCACGCCGAAAAGGGCAGATGGCAGAAGGCCATCAAACCAAGTGCTGGCATAATGCAGGGAGCTGTGGCCGAGCCTGTATCTGGAATGACGGAGCCGTCCGTGTATGCAATAAGCATTCTATCCCTTTCTCTATCTTGGAGGCAGATGCCTGCATGAGTGACCAAACGGGTGAGCGACGCTTCGAGAGCCCTGCCAGACCACTGTTGATAGCCAGTGGTTTTTCTGTTAACGGGGAATGAAGAACGGCTGGAGGCACCGGTACTACAGCTGCTTGATAGATCTGGAGCAGCTCGCCCATCCGAGATCCTGGTCGACTTTGCAGCCGGGCAAGCAGGGGGCACCGCCATCAGGTGCATAGGTCAGCCCATCAATGTTTAGAAGCCCACGTTGCTTCGGAGCAGAGAGAGAGGCCAAACACCCGCCTCTGACAGGGGGGCTGCGATTTGAGAGGACCACGGCAGGCCGAGGACACAGTGAATGAAGCCCCTATGCGGCAACTCGAGGCGCTCCAAAAGCCGCCGAGGAAGTGCTACAACGGGAAAAGCGTACAACAGCCATAATGTTGCTGCTGCTGTGTAAAGACGAAGAGCCCAGGATGGTGAGCAGCCGCGGCCACTGAGGAAGATGCCCTTCACCGCCTTCTGGGTTCTCCCTACCATGCAATGCCTTCCTTGACTACAGGGGCCCAAGAGAGCCGATGGTCGATGCGAAGCTTGAGAGAGGTCACCGCATTCTCCCATGGTATTGTGGTGCCCTCGATGGTTCGATGGGCCACTCTGCTGCGTGTTTTTGGTCTGGGATTCACAAGAAGTGACTTCATTTTGGCCGGGGAGACGGCCAGATCTACACATGCGACTTGGCTGACTAAAGCATTCAGGGCACTCTGCAGGCAATGTTGGGCAGTTCACAGATTCCTGGTAGGCCCAAATTTCACAAGGTGACGTCGTCAGCGTATATGGAACATTGAACCAGGTAGCGCTGGCCGGAAGGAATGAGAGCTGGCAGGTGTGCCAATGCGATGGTAAATAAGAAGGGGCTCAGTACAGATCCCTGTGGCACCCCTGTCGATACCGGTTGTGGAGAGCTGAGCGCGTGGCCAACAACACGCGGAAAATTCGGCCCGACAGAAAGCCCTGCACAAAGTACGCCATGTCACCGTGCAAGCCCCGGGCTGCTAGTGCCTGCATGACTGCCAAGTACGACAGGCCGCCACAGGCATTCTGCACATACAAAATCACTAAAAGGGCCACCTATTTCCTGCTTCTTGCATGCTCCAGTGACAAGACAACGTCACTAAGCGAATCTGCTGTGCAGCAGTGGCACCGGAATACAGTCGGCTGCTCGCGAAAGTAGTCCAGAGTTCTAGAAATCCACTCGAGGTGGGCCAAGACTATTGCTTCGACCAACTAGCAGGCGGCTGAGGTAAGAGAGACAGGTCTGTACGATGAAGAAGTCAATGCTGGCTTACGCACGTTTAGGATCGACATAATGGTGTTGGCAGTAAGCCAAGACTCTGGTAGCAGTCCACTGTTCCAGATGTCCTTGAAGTAGTCAACCAGCATAGCCTTTTCACCGTCTGCCAGGTTGCGGAGCACCTGGAACGTAATTCAGTCCGCTCCCTATGCGCTTCACAGCTTCTAGCGGCTGATAAACGTGGCCAGTTCATGGGGCAGGAATAGTTCGTTGCACAGGGCTGCCACTCTCTCAATGGTAAAGGCAGGGTGGTGTATACGAGGTGTACATACTGGTAAGTCAAAGAGCCGGGCCTCTTCTGGTAGTACTGGTGGTCTCGTTGCAAATTGACTCGCCACAAGGTCCACCAGAGTGAGCTCCGTGAGGTCTACAGAGGTGGCCGCGACCGCAGAAGCCACCACGCAGTTGAACAGCGTCGATACCTGGAAATGGTACTGCAGACACCCTTCCAGCTTCGCTTCCATCGTCGGTTTGCGTGGCGTCTACGGACGGCATCCAACCGCCTGAAAGCTGTCCAATCTTCTGCCGTGGAACTGCGGATTGCACGGCGCGTGGCCCTTTTCCGCGTGGCTTACAACTGTAGCTGCTTGAGGTCAGAAACAGGACGACCGGGCTTGGTTCTCGACACGACTTTAGCCGCTTTAGCACTGTATATTACATGCTGCAAGAAGTCGCCCTCGGCAGGATTCGCACTGAGTCATTGAAATAGGCTCCAATAGACCATACAGGAAACATAGCTCCTGGGGAGGGCACAGTGTTGGTATTCAGAAAAAAAATCACAGCATATCCACGGAGTGAATGATGATGAGTGGGGTGAAGCGCTGGAGGGTTATATATACAAATACTGTATATAATTATACAAGAAAGTGGTATCTATACCAAGTATGTTTATACAATCCGAAAGTGGTAGCTATACGTCGCTTCCGTCCCCCCTTCATTATTACGGCTTTATGGTCAGTGAAGTTGCGGATCGGTGAACGGGCTTAGTGGGATGCTTGCAAGGACGAAGTAGTGGGCAGTTTGCAAAGGTGGAACTATAGGTGGTCACGCTAAACAAGAAATAGACACTGTGAGACAATCTATGGTTTTTTAACGTGCACCTGGATACAAGTACACGACCATCTTGCATTTCATATTGGCTACTTCTTAACAGTATTTGCTTCATGATCGGTGAAGTGGTGGATCGGTGATGGGGCGTAGTGAGATGTTTGCAAGGATGAAGTAGTGGGCAGCTGGTCAAGTTGAAACTATATTTGGCCACGTTAGTGTCGCAACAGAGCATTGTGCATGCACCTGGTCGATCAGTTCAGACACCTGGGGATCAGATCACTTTGCGATTTTAGGGGCGAAGCTTCTAAAACGTGGGTCTGCCCATTCCTGTATGTATGTATGTTATGTATGTATGTATGTATGTATGTATGTATGTATGTATGTATGTATGTATGTATGTATGTATGTATGTATGTATGTATGTATGTATGTATGTATGTATGTATGTATGTATGTATGTATGTATGTATGTATGTATGTATGTATGTATGTATGTATGTATGTATGTATGTATGTATGTATGTATGTACTGTACCGAAGCATAGTGGCTCCAGCTCTGTGCCAGCGTGAAAGAAGACGTTGACGTCCGTGTGTGGCTCGTGCTTGCCGGGTTCCTGTTTGTACCAGCTTGTTGCGTTGAATATATTAATATTGAATAACATTGAATATATTAACATTGAATATATTAAAATTAAGGCTACACGCGCTGTTGGAATGGTAAGTAGGCTTGGCCGCCTCCGTTCCGGTCTTCGCAGAGATACGATGATCATGATTTATCGCATGTACGTTCGTGCGATTCTTGAATTTGGATGTGTACTATTCTCTGGTGGACCAGCATACAAAATAAACCCCCTCATTCTCTTAGAGCGGGAAGCCCTACGTACTTGTTTAGGTGTGCCAAAATTCACAGCTAACAATGTTTTGTATCAAGAAGCTCGAATACCCACCCTTGCTTGCAGATTTCGTATTTTAACAGTAAACACCTATTTAAAATTTTCTGAATCCACTTTAAGAAGGCGACAATTTGTATTCTTTGCCGAGCCTGGTGTTTTTTTCAATGAGCATTGGTCCCGTTTATATAAACCCCAAGTGCTATTTGTTCAAACACTTCTAGATGCTTTAAATGTTAATATATTCGAGATCACACCAACTGTCAAACCAATCGGGAAGTGCAAATAGAATTTGACGATATCTTTCCCATGAACGCTAAACACTTGCCCTCTAAATATTTGATTGGTTTATTAGAACAACACCTGTCTCAATTAGGTACTAACACAGTAATTGCAACAGATGCATCTATGAGTGGCGAGAAGGCAGGTGTGGGTATTTTTTGTCTCTCATTATTCTGGTCATTTTCATTACGCCTCCCAGATTATACACCAATATTTGAAGCGGAATTAACGGCCGTTATACTAGCTATTCGTAAACTTCCTGTGACTCATTCGACAGCTGTGATAGTGACTGACTCGTATTCTGTGTGTTCTTTCTTATCATCGTCGTCGACATCAGCAGTACTAGAGACTTTTAAATCATTAATCCCAGCAAACATCCGTCTAGTGCGAATGATATGGGTGCCAGGCCATCGTAGTATATTTATAAACGAGATGGCTGACAAACTTGCGCGAACATCTCTTGATCTTCCGATTGTGCCAATCATGCCTCCTACAGCTTATGTAACAGCAGCGAGGTTTAGAAAACTTTCCCTTCTTGAAGACTCATCAAAAACCATGATACCGAATCCAGATTTCTCGCACCTGCACTTCACATGGAATAATAAATGGTGTCCCACGCGTAAATTGGAAGTCTTGGTAACAAAATTACGTTGCCGTGTACCACCTCTTAATTTCTACTTAAACAGGTCTGGTCTGGTGCCATCCCCTCTGTGCTCAAGCTGCAACGAACCTGAACATATCGACCATTTTCTTATCACATGTCACCGATTCAAAAATCAAAGAAAAAACTGCTTCGAAATTTTATTCAGAAACTTAGGAATATCACTTAATACTCCCAATATTTTGTCTTTTGGGGCCATTTCTTTGGGACATAGCGACAGGAACATCTGCGGGGCTCTCTGCGATTTCATATATAACACAAGAAGATTACCTTGCTGAGTCAGCCATCAGCTCTCGAATTTTACTAGTCACACTACCACTTACTATTTAGCTGATACACTGCAATGATTCAACTTTCAGGAGAATTTCATATAACGATTCCACCACAGATATTTAACAAATTCTATTATTCCCCCCCCCCTTTTTTTTAAACATTGCGCCAAATTAATTTCACAGTCAAAACACAGTATTCATATTCCCCTAATCTAGAAAATCTATAGGTATTTACTTGCATTAACCACCGGCTTCTTGGCCAATCCCCCTTAGTGGGTGAGAGCCACAAAAGAAAGGAACAAGCAAGCAAGCAAGCTTGTTGCGGCTAACGTTTCTGGAATAATAATCTGTGTTTTTACGCAACCTTGCTCGTTGCATTTGGTGGAAACGTGCTGGGTAACGTCCTGGAGCTCCGCAGCCGTAAGCTACCATCTCAGTCCGCGATGACCGAGCGCGTCGATCCCCCACAAGGTTTTTCCACGCTGCCACCTGTCAAGTGTTCTGGTGTACCTCATCTGCGTGACCCACCAGTATACAACGGCACTGAAGATCAAGATGTCGAGGACTGGCTGGCAGAGTACGAGCACGCCAGCGCGATTAACAAGTGGGATGACCTTGCGAAGCTGATTCACGTCATCTTCTACTTGACGGATTTGGCCAACCTATGGTTCACCAACTACCAAGCCGACATCCCCACCTGGTCGGTTTTCAAAGAGGCCGTCACCTCGTTTTTCAGTCGTCCAGCCATGCGTAAACTTCGCGCTGAACTGGGACTGCGGGGACGATTTCAGCGAAATGGTGAGAGCTTCACGAGCTACATTGAGGATGTGATCAGCCTCTGTAGGCGAGTTGATGCCAGGATGACGGAGGCTGACAGAATAAAGAACATAATGAAAGGCATTGATGACGACGCTTTTCATATGCTTGTGGCCAAAGACCCACAGACCGTCACGGCCGTGATTCAGTTATGTCAAAGTTTCGATGAGCTGCGCAAGCAACGTGTTTCTACACGTCGCACTAATACGCAGACAGCTGATATTTTGGCCTTGGAGTGCAAAAGCAGTGGCTCCGACTACAACGTGTTAATGCTTCAAATTCAACAGTAAATCCGGGAGGAAGTTGCTCGACAGCTCTCTCTTGTCGCCACCATCAACGAGACCCCCACAACACTGGACCTCTCAGGCTGGAATTCCCACTGCGATGAGGCATTCACGGCGCTACGCCGGCTACTCATCTTTCCGCCAGTTCTCCGCCACTTCGATCCCAATGCACCCACTGAAATTCACACGGATGCAAGCGGTGTCGGCCTCGGTGCCATTCTCGCTCAACGCAAGGATGGCTGCGACGAGTACGTTGTCGCCTATGCCAGCCGTACACTAACGAAGGCAGAGTCCAACTATTCCGTCACGGAAAAGGAGTGCTTGGCTATCATTTGGGCTATAGGAAAATTTCGCACCTACCTTTACGGACGCCAGTTTGATGTTGTCACAGATCACCATGCCTTATGCTGGTTAGCGTCCATGAAAGATCCTACTGGCCGCCTCGCTTGTTGGGCTTTACGCCTTCAGGAATACGATATCCGTGTTGTTTATCGCTCAGGACGCAGACATTCAGACGCCGATGCACTATCCCGTTCTCTACTGCCTCCTGACCTTGCCTGCTTATCAACTGCCATTTGCGATTCATCATCGTTGAGCATCACTGACATGCCATCCGAACAGCGCAAGGATCCCTGGATCAATTCTTTGCTCGACGTCCTCTCTCACAGTTCGTCAGAAACGACTTCACGCTCCCTCTACATACATACATACGTACGTACATACATACATACATACATACATACATACATACATACATACATACATACATACATACATACATACATACATACATACATACATACATACATACATACATACATACATACATACATACATACATACATACATACATACATACATACATACGTACGTACGTACGTACGTACATACATACATACATACATCATACATACATACATACATACATACATACATACATACATACATACATACATACATACATACATACATACATACATACATACATACATACATACATACATACATACATACATACATACATACATACATACATACATACATACATACATACATACATACAAGGAATGGGCAGACCCACGTTTTAGAAGCTTCGCCCCTAAAATCGCAAAGTGATCTGATCCCCAGGTGTATGAACTGATCGACCAGGTGCACGCACAATGCTCTGTTGCGACACTAACGTCAATACCAGTACGCACGCCTCTGCGCACAAATATGGGCTCTCCAGTGTTCAAAATCTTGAGGACTGCTCGGAGGATGCGATCCACAGTGGCTCGGCCCCGAGCACAACAGCTATCTCTACCCCAGGCAGTATGGTGGCCGTTCAAGTCCCCACAGAGGAGAAAATTACGGCCCAGGAGAGCAACTAGGGAAAGCAGGCTGGAAGCGTTCGAAGGTTTGTTGGGGCGCACGTAGAAGCTGGCCACAGTGGTGTCCCAGGAGCCTAGACACACTGTTACAGCACAACATTCCATCGGGCCACTTGTGAAGTCATCAACACAGACTACCGTGAGTGCGATAGAGATACGCACATACAGGGCACATCTGGCAGCGTCTTGAGGATGGCTATTCACCAGGCATGCCTCATAGGAGCATCCAGAGACAGTGCATGCTGTGGTACTGCAGTAGCCGATAAAACCATGAAGCCATAGCGTCTCGCTAGTTACGTAAACTTACAGTACAGTACATCGTACTTACATCGTACCTGTACATCGTACTTGTCCTGAATGAAGCGCTGTTTAAGTTTGAAGGGCCGTCGCTGCAACAAGTTGGTGTTCCACTGGAGAACACGTGGACGGCGGCTGGGCCCTTGACTAGCCATGCTGGCTGGAAGTTTTCTGCAAGCCACCGGCCTGGAGGCAGATGATTTTCAGCGGACTGTCCGATGGGAGGAGTTCACCGACCGCCTGCAAAGTGAGCTGCAGCGAGGCGATGATCGCGTCTCGCAGATCATCCCGTAGTTGCGGCATGGCCTTGGCAGAAAGTGCCGCAGCAGGTGTAACAGGAGATGCATTGGAATCAGTACTATGTGGCACCGAACAGGCACTGGCCTGCTGGCGGGCTGGAGTTGGTACCGGGTGTGGTGCACCGGAAGCGGCCTGTGCATACGTTCACGTGGCTTCACCAGCAGCTGGGCCCGACAGCTGTGGCTGATTCTCTTCCTGTAACATGGTGCGCATAGCTCGTCTGGCAAGTGGTACCCAAGAGGAGGCAAGGATGGTGGCTGCCTTGCGGACCTCTTGCCACTTACGACAGGATATAGTGTGTGCAGGGTGGTTATGACCACACTCTACACAATGTGCTCTGACACCGCAGCTCTCCGTGGAAGGATGACTCTGACCACAACGTAGGCAGCATTTGGCATGCCTGCATGTGGCTGTTGCGTGACCAAGGCGACCACATCACATGAACTGCAATGGACGTGGCCTAGCAGGGCGCACCCGACACCGCAGCTTGAAGAGGCTCACGTGCTCTTATAGGACAGGGCCAGCAAACCGCGCAGTGTTACTGCATTTTCACTCTGTAGCGCAAACACCCCCGCAAAGCTCGAATCAATGCACTGTAGCGGCTCGTGATCTGCAAGGTCACCTTTCACATCTGCAAGTATCCTGTGTTGTATCCTCGTTCAGCAGGGATTCGGGCGAAACGGGTATGCCACAGAGCTCCGTGACACCAAGCAGCTCCTCAAGGCACTCCCGGGAGGACACGTAAGCTACCACGATATTTCAGTGGCTGTTGACTCACACCTTGATGACACCACGCTACGACGATGATGGAGACGCCAGCATCGTGGGCACGGCGGCAACGCATGGGCGATGAACACAAACAACTTTCTTCTGTTTCAACAGGTTAGTTCATACCCGTCTTATAAGAGCGACAATCGCTTTCTCGTAGTGCTGCCGTGCCCACGGGTGGTGTATTCTGCTTTTTCATCACTGTGTTTGCTGCTGTCGGGTGACGTTGAGACGAACCCTGGACCCGATATAAAAGTACTTGTACAAGGGTTGTGTGATGGCCAAAAGGCAATTCAGGCCAACCTAAGCGGCCTTAGCGACAGACTTAAGGCCCTGGAAGACATTGTACAGCTTTGTAGGGACCAAGCGGCAAGTCTTGCTGAACTAAAAGACACAACTGAGAGGTTGAATTCAGCTTTGGAAAAGCAACAGGAAAAACTTGTTGCTTTAGAGGACAGAATGCGGCGAAACAATCTCATGGTGTTTGGTATACCGGAGACTGAAAATGAAACTTCAGAAGAACTTGAAAAAAAGGTAGTTGTAGAAGTATTGAAGAAAAAGCTCGGTGTTAATGTGAAAACGATAGAGCGGATGCACAGAGTCGGAAAGCCACATCACAACAAATCCGCAGAAGAGCCCTTAAGGCCTCGGCCAGTAATACTGTAGCTTTATGATTATAAGGAAAAAGAAAAGGTTTTCAATCGCTGCGGAAAACTAAAAGGGAGTGGTATTTCGGTTAGCGACGACTATTCAAAAGAGACACTGAATAAGCGCAAGCTGCTCTGGAAGTCTGCGCTGAAAGAAAAAAAAAGAAGGCTCGCGCGTGCGCTTGAACCGAGACATGCTTACTGTAGATAACAACGTCTACGTATGGGATTATTCTAAAAATAGCCATGTCAGGATTCGGCAGTTCCCGAAAACCAAAGGTGCGCCGCCAAAGGCTACACCAAGAGATAGTGGCCAGTGAAATACCGTCATCCAGGATACAGATTTTCGACTTATAAACCTTAATGCTCGAAGTCTCGTGAATAAAGTCGGTGATTTAGAACATGTGCTCGCTAGTTATGACCCTCACATGGTTATTGTTACCGAAACGTGGCTGCGAGCAGAAATACAAGATTACGAGTTATTTCCTCCAGGTTTTAAGATAATACATAATGATAGAGAAAATAGAGGAGGAGGAGTTGCAATCATAATAAAGGAAAATATTGCATTCGTAACCAAGAATAGTATCCCTAATCACGAGAGCGCTTGGTGCCAAGTAAAATTAGGAACCAATTTAGTCGTAATAGGAGCAATCTATAGATCCCCTAACGCATCGATTGAATACTTAGAGGCGATTCAGCACTATGTAGAACAACAGAAGACTCGAAACCAGCGGTTAATAATTGCCGGTGATTTTAACTTGCCTGGGGTTGATTGGAATTCGCTTACCATAGAGTCACGGGAACGAGCTGACTGTGAAGTGCTGCTTGACATTGCTTTCGCTAACGATTTAACGCAGTTGGTACAGGAAGGCACTCGCAAAACGGGAACAGCACAGGCTATATTGGATCTAGTATTTCTTGATGGACGGTTTGAGGATTATCAGGTAGCGGTAGAAAATGGCATATCGGACCATCAACTAGTATTTGTACAAATTAAAGCCGACGTTCCTGCATCAAATGTTAAAGAATGTATTGCGCATGTCCCCAATTTTGATAAAGCAGATGACACGAGCATCATTGACTTCTTATCGTTTCATCTAGACAGTATGAGCCCTGATGATGACGTCAATTTTTTGTGGACAAGATTTAAAACCGTTATCTTTCACTGTGTAAATTCATTCGTACCATTAAAAAAAGTGAAAGAATAGGCGTAATCTCTGGATAACGCGAGAGATAGTTCGTCTGAAGCGAAAAATAGGACGGCAAAGGAAAGTCAAAAATCGTGAAAAGATATCAAACTTATCTTCACAGTTGCGTACAACGCTGAGGCAAGAAAAACAGAAATATTACGAGGAAACACTTAGAAACTTCATGGTGTCTTGCCCGCAAAAGTTTTGGCGTCATTTGTCACAAACCCCTCAAAGCCAATACAGCATTGTTGTTGACGACGAAATCATAACCAACTGTTCGAAAATTGCGTCTTACCATAATAAGTTCTTCCAGTCTGTCTTTTCAAATGATTCCGAATGTAGTGCTTGAACTACAGCAACATCATTCTCCCATATGTCTGGCATGCCAGAAGTACGCAATAGATATCAAGGAATACTATCGCTCCTGCTAAACATTAAAGAACATAAATCTGTTGGTCCGGATGGAGTTCAAAATGCTTCCTTGCGTAGATACGCTGAATGGGTTGCCCGATACTTGGAAATAATTTTTAATACTTCCTTGCAAAAAAAAACGGGTCCCAGACGACTGGCTTGTAGCAAAAGTGGTCCTGGTACACAAAACCGGAGACAAGCAGAATATTGAAAATTACTGGCCAATCTCCTTAACCTGCGTCTGCTGCAAACTCTTCGAACATGTTATATCCAAAGCTATATATCAGTACCTAGAAAATACAAAACTACTACATCCTAACCAACACGGCTTCCGACAAAAGCTATCAACCGTAACGCAGCTTCTTGAGACCATCCAAGACTTTTCAAAAGCAATAGATAACGAAAGAGAGGTTGATGCAATATGCCTTGATTTCGCAAAAGCCTTCAAAAAGGTTCTTCATAACGAATTAATTAAGAAATTGAAGCAGATTGGCAAAAATAACAATGTAGTAGAATGGGCCAGGTCATATCTGACATGTAGGACGCAGTATGTGGACATAAACAGCTACAAGTCTGATCGTTTACACGTAACATCTGGAGTCCCTCAAGGGTCCGTAATCGGACCGGTGTTATTTCTCGTTTATATTAACGATATTTGTTCCGACAGTAATCAAAGTATTACTGTTAGACTGTTCGCCGATGATTGTTTAATTTATCGAGAAATATGCAACCATAATGATCAAAAAATACTCAGCGATGCCTTGTCATCTATCGAGAAATGGTGCGAAACATAGAAAATGCAAATAAATAAAGAAAAAACGGTTGTTTTGCGAGTTACAAAGTAAAGCACGTCAAAAATATCGAGTATCAACTAAGTTCCACTGCGTTAGCTACCGTTAACAAATGTAAATACTTAGGAGTAACAATATCTGAAGACCTGAACTGGACCCAACATATCAGTAATATTTGCTCTACTGCTGAAAAGAAGTTATGGTTCTTACGTCGCAAACTAAAACTGGCTCCAGCCCACGTAAAGTTAACAACGTACTTAACAATAGTAAGGCCTACACAGGAATACGCTCGCATCATATGGGACCCTTATCAAAAAGGAATAATTAAAAACATCGAGCGGGTACAAAGAAGGGCGGCTAGATTTATTCTTTCAAAATATTCTCGTAAACGTTCTGTAACACAGATGCTGCAAGAATTAAATTTACAGCCCCTCGTGGACTGCCGTCGCATAGCCAGATTTAAATTCTTGTTCCTGCTTTCCCAAAATACATTTAACTTCGATGCAGAGCAGTACCTAATTCCCCGTAGAGTGCGGAGCCTACGAACTGACCACCTCAGAAAATATCTAGTTCCTCAATGTCGTGTGAACACATATGCATACTCTTTTTTCCCTACAACAATAAAAGACTGGAATGTATTACCCGACGCTATACGTGATTCTCAAACTGCAGAACATTTTGAAAACAATGTTACGAAATATTTCCTAGGTGAATCTTCGTAAACGGTGATTGCTGTTTTTAGTGTGTGTGCCTGTCATCTTTTGACTATGAATCTATTTGCTGTAGCTTGTCTCGTGTACGTTGTAGGATGTAATATTGGGAAGTGTATTTTGTGATGTATGTGATGTAGCATGTAAGTCGTAGAACGTAGCATAGTGATGTATTTCTTTTGTATCGGCTATGCATTTCTTTTTTACGCATGACATGACGGTTGTTATGTCAGTTTTCTGCCCCACCCCTGTAACGGCCCAATCGGCCAACAGTACCTGGAAATCAAGCGCGATCTTCGAATGAAGGCGCGTTTTGGTGCTGACGGCTTGAATAAAACTGTCTCTGCTACTGCTGGGTCAACGGGAATCTCGGGAGACGTGGCGAGTGCCCTTGCCCGTCGACGGACTCCCCTTGAGCACACCAGAATGAAATTCTACGGAGCCAGAACGGTAGCTTGGGGCGCAGAACTTTATACCATGCTGGCGCTGTGAGGAAACTCCTGTGTGCACGGAGGTTGCGACATAGTTGCAGTGCCTGCGGGCACCACAGGTCAACTTGGCAGTTGCAGTGTACCATGTGGCCCACGGCGCTTTGACTTGCCCTTCTTCCTCGCAGTGTTTTGACTTGCCCATCTTCCTCACATGCTTGCGTGGAGCGTTGTAATCACTCCCGTCGTCATCGTGGCATCGTTTACGGGAGTTCATGGATTCCATGAGCCCATCGTCTGTGGCCGCAGGCAGTGGGCAAAAGATAGAGTCGAACGAGCACATTGGTGGCACTAGAGATGACTCAGGTGGCGTCACCTGTTGTAAAGGCACTGATCATCGTGCCGTCGGACTCGGAAATGGGCCCGGTAGCACAGTGACGGCAGGAGTGGCCATGACTCCAGCTGTAGCTGCGGAGGAAACGACGCGTCTCGTCTGCCACAAGTCCAGAATAGGGGCGGCATTTGCTTGGAGGCCCTCAGAGATTCGTAGCTCCTCTTGGTTTCTGATAGGCCCAACAACGCAGCTGAAGCATTAGCCGGACGGCGATGGCACTGGTAAGAAGTGCGCGTCGCGGGTGGAGCATACAGGAGGAGGAGAAAAACTTTATTTATCCCAAGAGGAAAAGTTGCGGTGGTGGAGTGTCATAGGAGCCTACCCAGCGTAGGTCTTCGCTACCCTCTTGGCCGAATCCAAGATCTGGTCCTGGACCTCGGGCGCCGAGCTGCACATAGCAACCTCCCACTGCACCTTACTATTAATGTGTAGAGAATTGGGTGGTGGGTTTCGAGTACACCCCCACATGATATGGTATAGGTTAGCTCTTTGTTGACAGAAAATGCACGAAGGGGAGGGGTATATTGCAGGGCGTATAAGATGGCGAAAAGATGGGGTAGGAAACGTACGCGTCTGTAGCTGGCGCCATAGTATTTCATGGTAGCGCGAAGCTCCATGATGTAAGGGGGGTATATAGTGCACTGTAGGCGGTAGTGATTTGTTATATCGTGGAAAGTCAGAAGACGACCTCTCGCGCTGAAAAGGCCGCGTGGTCTAAGACGCCATCAGAGGCCTGCGCTCGGCCTGTCATTCCTCGAGCACAGGTATGAGCCGCCTCATTGCCACTCAACCCCGCATGCGCGGGCATCCAAATGAGAGCAACCTCTTGCGTGGGTGGATGTTTCTTAAGAATTGAAAGGGCAGTTGATGAGATGCGACCTGCGCTGAAGTTGCGTATGGCAGTTTTGGAGTCACTTATAGTGATATTGGGGATGAATAGACTTAAAGCGATGGCAGCCTCCTCTGCCTCCTCCGAAGAGTTGACAGTGACGGATGCCATTGTGAGCGCCTTGCCGTTATAGTCGACAGTAGAGAGGGCATAGGATGAGGAGGATGCGTATTCTGCCGCATCAACATAGAGCACGTCATTGGCTCCATGCAATTTTTTCTGAAGAGCTTTTGCTCTTTGGATTCTACGCTTAGTGTGATATGTTGGATGCATGTTTTTAGAAAGGGGCGGTATGAGTAATTGTTTGTGTATGTTTTGGGGAATGTTGTATATAGCATTGGTGAGTGAGGTGAAGTTAATTCGGGTAGACGATAAAATGTGGCGACCTGCACTAGTGGTCGCGAGCCTTGCGTATTGAGCTGTTAAATGGGCTTCACAGATTTCACATAGGGTATTTATGACTCCTGTCTGGTGTAGTCGCGCGTTAGAGGTATTGATTGCAATGCCTAGCGCGTATTTGTAAACTCTGCGGAGGAGGGTGTTGACCGATTCCTCCTCTGCTAATTTAAGGTGATGGTAAGGGAGGGTATATGTGATTTTACTAATCACAAAAGCTTGTATTATACGAAGTAGCTCTGACTCTCTGAGCCCTCCATTTTCCCCCGAGATTCTTCCTATGATTCTTAGGGTGTTTTCAACAGTATTGCGTAAATCTTCGAGTGTATGCGTATTAAGTCGGTTGTTTTGGATAAATAAACCTAGTGCGCGAATGCGTGATACTCTAGGAATGAGGCACCCATTTATGTGAACTTCAATCATTGGAACGTGTTTGTTCCGACGATGAGCTGGTAGAAGGAGTAACTCTGACTTACTCGTGGTACAAGAGAGATTCATCTGAGATGTTAGTGCTGCTATTGTATCTACAGCTGTTTGTAGGGTGTCTTGAATGTGTCCATCTGAGCCTCCTTTCACCCATAAGGTGATATCATTGGCATAGATGGAGAAGTTCAAGTCAGAGGTACGTTGAAGCGCGTTGGGTATCGGTAGCATAGCCAGGTTAAAAAGGATTGGAGAGAGCACTGACCCTTGAGGTGTTCCGAAGCTGCCTAGTGTATAGGGCGAGGAATGTTCTGGTACTAATGTTAATGTAGCTGTGCGGTCTGTGAGGAAGCTTATGATGTAAGAGTACATTTTAGCGCCACAAGAAATGCAGTTGAGGCCAGCATATATAGCTGAGTGGGCTACGTTATTGAATGCTCCATGTATGTCAAGACAAAGGATTGCCTGAGTATCCTCGCTCTGGTTAGGAGTTATGATGTCGTGTTGAAGGCGAAGCATTGCATCTTGCGCTGAAAGTGAGGCCCTAAAACTAATCATTTCTTGAGGCAGTAGTCCATTATCCTCCACGTGTCTCTGGAGGCGTGCAAGCACAACACGCTCCATAGTCTTTCCGAGACACGATGTTAAGGAAATGGGACTCAGATTTTCTACCAAGAGAGCTTTGTTCGGTTTAGGTATAAATATGACTCTGGCATCTTTCCAGGAAGGGTGCCCGTGTCAAAACAGTCGTTAAAGTACTCAGTAAAAGCTTGATAGAAATAGGGTCAAGATGTTTAAGTAATTTGTTGTTAACGCGGTCTGGGCCTGAAGCCGACGTGGTACGTAGTGTTGCAAGGGCGTGCCTAACTTCTGCTTCCGTTATCGGCGCATGTATTGACTCATTAGGTTTCTCTGGGGAAAATGGTATAAAATCCTTACGTATTTGAGGTAAATTCAACGTGCGGAGGTTATCGAACAGCTGTCCTAAATGGTCACTGTGCTCGTGTAACAGTTTAGTGATAGCGTGAGAGTGTCGTGCGCCAGAAGTGCTGGAGTCTAGCAGATGTCTAGAAGTTGCCACGTTCGTTTGTTACTGAGGTGGTCATGCATTCCTTCACAAAGCTGGCCCCATTGTTGTGCCGCCAATTGAGTCGTGTATCGCTCAATTTGTTGGTCTAGCTTCGCTATCCCAATGCGGAGTTTCCTGTTGTGGCTCTGGTGTTTCCACCGTCGCAGAAGTGACTGTTTTGCTTCCCACATATGGAGAAGCTTGGAGTCGAGAGTAGTTATCGGGGTGTCGGGGGGTAGAGTTCTCGTGTGAATTTCAACATCTTTTTGAAGCTGTTCAGTCCACTCGGTAAGGTCTGCAATATGCGAGGGAGTGGTGCTATTCCGGGTCTCTCTAAATTTGTCCCATTCTGTGAGCATCAGTGGTTTAGGTGCAATGGGTCTGTGTTTTAGTTGTAAATTATAGGTAATATTGTAATGATCACTGCCAAGATTAGTTTGGGTGTTAGTCCAAACCACTGTGGGGGCACTGTGAGTGAGGGTAAGATCGGGGGATGTATCTTTGCTCACACTCTTCCCCAAACAAATAGGCTCCTCCGGGTCGTTGTGCAACGTAAAACGATGTGCCTGAATATTGGACCAGAGTGCTCTACCTTTCTGTGTAGATGCGCTGTAACCCCACGCTGGGTGGGAGGCGTTGAAATCCCCCACTATGAGGAGGGTATGTTTGCCTGCCGAGGATGTAGCTCGGGCAAATAGGGAATCGAAGCGGTGCGTTTGCTCTTGTGGTCTACTATATACGTTAAGAATGTATAAGAATGGCGAGTTAAGTTTATCAGGTAGTATTTGGAGAAAGTTGTGCTCAATGTCGATGTCAGCAAATTTTGAATAGGTAACTGTAAGGTGCTTCTGAGTTAAGACAGCAGTGTTTGGTTTGGTTTCAGCAAGGTTTTGATGCGTTCTATAACCTGGCAGCTGCACTACACCATTTGTTTCTTCTAACGCAATGATTGGGGGAGGGGTAGTTTGTGATTTGATGTCCTGCAGGAGGTTTGCTTTTTTTTCGGCGAAACCCCCTGCAGTTCCATTGCCATACACAAAGTTCAGTGTGGTTACGAGGAGCCATTTTCGCTAAGTAGATTTGGCTTAGGTTGAGTAAGCTCTGTGTGGTTAGCGTGGACCGTGTCGATCCACTGCGTGACTCTATCTAGGCTTTGTTGCATAGGTAACATGGCTTGTTGTATCGAGGCCACGGATTCATGTAGCTTCTGCAAGGAAGCTGTGGAGAACGTAATAAAATTGTCTAGTTTTTCCTCAAGTTTGGTTTTTTTTTTCTTTCTCTTTGTCAACCTTCTCTAGTTTCGCTTCGACTTTGTCTACTCGCTCATCGAATGACAATGTGGGAGTCGAGACTTTTCGTATCTGCGCAGGTGGTTGAGCGGGTTGCCTAGCTATAGGGGTGGTTGAGAGAGGAGCTGGTGCTGGTGAGATAGGCGTAGGGGTGAAGGATGAGGCGGGGAGGTGTGGGGATGTAGATGGTTGTTTGAAGGACTGAAGCTCTAGGCGTAGTTTTGCATTTTCTGCCCTTAATTTAGCAATATCATCCTTCAATATTTTGAGCTGCTTTTGAATGGAGCTTTCAGGGGAGGCTACATCGGCCCAGCTCACTTCGTGTCCAGGGCCAGTCCGAGGGCTGGGGTCTTGATGAATGCTTTTGTTGCGGCTTCGGCTGCGGCTGCGGCTTTTTCGGCTTTGCTGTCTTGTGATACTGGGTGAGCGTCCTCTAGGAGCGTTCTTGAAAGATGGGCTTGGGTCGAGGAAGGGAGCTGCATCTTGCTGGAAAGTTGAGGGTGCATGCTTTGGTTGGGGCTTGTAGAGCTGTGGGCACTGGGGCGAGCCGGTGGGGTGGTCACTGTTGCACACCACACACTTAGGTTCACATTCGTGATCAAGGAGTGGGTTCGGAATGCCACACAATGGACATAAAGGCTGAGGGGTGCCTGGGCATACGCTTGGTATGTGGCCAAGTTTGCGGCAAAGATTACAGGCTTCCGTCTTATGACGATAGGGTACGCATCTGGTGACGCCACCCTGATAACGTATGTAGAAAAGCACGCGCGTACCTCTGAAGGTGACCAAGATGGACGTTGTGGAACCCATGCAACGTCCGGTCAGGATGATGCCTAGTCTGTCATAGTCCAACAGACTTGACAAGATGGGTTCAGATGTGTGTTTTTAGGATTATTGCGGATTACCTCTCGGCAGGCATTCGATGGATCCGTAATGTGGGGGACCACTTCAAAGCTGCGCTCGTACATCTTGATGGATTTGATGCGGTGGTATGCTTCGGTGCGTGCCAAGTCTGGTGTACTTACGAGAAGAATGTTGCTTACAGAGTTGATGCGGTATTGGTCATGTAGGAAGCTTGTGAGCGCTGCCACTTTTAGGACGGAAGGGATGAGCTTCGGAATGTCAGTACAGCTGAGGCCTCCACGTATTCGCAGAACTATTTTGTAGTCGTCCGCTGGAAGTGGAGGGGGTCTGGGGGCAGTGCGACGAGTCGATGGGAGAGCTTTCTGTGACTCTTCTTGTGAAGTGTTGATGTCAGGCGTCGATTTCTTCGGGGATGAAGCGGGCTTTCTGGCCCTGGCATACAGTTGACGCCAGCTGCCTTCATCATCGTCGAGAGCTTCGGCGGAGGGAAGCTCCTCTCCCTCTGTTTCGTGGATGACCATGTTAGTAGGCCTAGCTGGTAGGCCTAGCCGGTAGGCCCACCGAGGTAATCGAACGCTGCCAAAAAGTCGTTATTCGTGGATGCGAACTGCAAAGCACTCACTTGAAATCACTTCAGATTATGCGGTCGATTCCATAGAAAGCTTCACATTTGTTCAAGTTGCCATTGAATGACTTAAACAGTCAAAACAGGAGTTTTGTCGGAGCGTTTGCGAAACACGGCCGCTCCCGGTGGCGTCTATGGCGCGTCTCCGGAGCATACAGAGCAATAGGAGCGTTCGTGCCTCGTCGTGGGAAACATGCGACACGAAAGACTACCGATGGTCGTTGAAAGCACAGTCACAGTCAGTGATTGAGTATCACTGGGCGACTCACAGCAGAAAAACATACACAGAAGCGAAGAATGCAGGCACCGTTGCAAGAGAAGCCCCAGCGTCTGTCGCCGACGCAAGCGCTCAGAAGAACACCTCTGTACGCACTGGGTGCTCGAAATAGACTCCTCACACTATATTCGACCATTCCAGCGACTATAGGTGGTGCAGTGTAAGATCATAATGACGACTAAGGTTGCACGGTGGGCTTCTTGGTTATTCATGTTGTTTGAGGTATAGCGCATCCAGGACAGGACAGAGAAGAAGACACAGAACACAGACACGGCGCTAACTTTCAACAATCCATACACGGCGCTAACTTTCAATAATGCGTTGTTGAAAGTTAGCGCCGTGTATGTGTTCTGTGTCTTCTTCTCTGTCCCGTCCTGGATGCGCTATACCTCGAACATCATAATGACGGACGAGATGGCGATGTTGCGAGCGTTTACGTCAGCGTCGTAGAGCATGAAGACGCGTTCATTGGTTTATGACTACTGAGAAACCGAACTGCGTCACTGTTTTATCATTGTGTTACAGCTTAAGAGCACGGCTACGTGGCGCCGCTTGCGTCGCTGGAATGACCGAAAAGCTTACGAGGGTGCCTACTCATTTTCAAAACACCATCTCGCTCATCAGACGGATGTGACACGCTCTTTCTTCTACGAAACAACGATTACGCGAGCACAGTTCAGTCTTGTCCGTTGCTAGCACAGTGTTCGTCATTTTGACGTCAGCTCTTGCTCTAACCCCCGTATTCAGAAACGAGGAGTCGAGTCGGGGTGCGTCAAATGCTTCCGCGCTCAGATAGTCGCTGCAATCATCGCTAAACTTGTCACTTGTGAGGTCAGAGGAGCTGGCACAGCTTGATTCATCGTCGGATGACACAGCCTACTTGCTTTTCGCGTGTCACAAGAAGCACGAGAGCAATGTTTACACTCTGGCCAGCCGTGGATGTGCGTAGAGGGTTTCATGACGTCATCTGATCCACACCGTGGTGGACGGAGCAACTTCCTGTTTTGGTGTTTCGGTTTCTGTTTTGACTCATCGTTCAATGCTTACTTTACTATATTGATGAGTGGCTGAACAAAATTAACCACCCTATCTGTAGCAGGCTTGTCAATACTATTTGAAAACGGCATGAATTGACGAAGTATACTCGAAAAGTCACTAGAAATCCCCTTTACAGACGCGATCATGCCAGCACCCAGAAACAGGCAGCTGCAATAAATAAACAAATAAATAAATAAGATAGAGAGATTAGATACGCTGAAAGTGCATCCGGCTCACGAAGAAATGATTCGATTAAGAATACTCAGAAACCATCGAACAAGGCGGCTAGGGTCAGCATTTATACAATAGGACTTTTTTTGTCAGGCCAGAACAAACGCTCTGTTGTCAACTCGTTGTCTCTAGGGACAAGACTTGGTTGACAATTCCTAACTTCTTGAGGCATCTTTCTTACTCTGAAGATTTGTCTTTTTTTAATACACCAAATGAGTAATTTTCAATATTATTACTTGTATTACCTTGTTTCGTTTGCCAGCGATGAGTAAAATCTTTGGCCATATTTTAGGGCCATGGCGAGGTGAGACCCAATAGGGAAGCCACATCTTGCTAGTTGGATGGATTCGTTGAATAAATGGCTCCAAGGCAACCGTCCATACTTTTTGTAAAGTGCCTCGTAGCCGCGCAGCTCACCTGGCACTGCCACTGCCAAGCCACCTGTAAAAATGCGTCCTGGTTCATATCATGACTGAGTATTTCAGTATATGAATGGCTCTTGAATAATATGTCTATGAACCGGGTATTTTAGATAAGACATTACAAAATAGGCAAACATAGAATTTCCGACGCATACCTAATAAGGAAGATTTTAGTATCATGCTAAATATTAGCTATTTGCTGAAGTTCACTAAATAACGACCTACCCAATGAATTCGCAGTATGAACTTTGATTAGAAAATTCAAGAATTTGTTTTCACGGCATGTCTACTTGGAATGGAATCCGAGGGTGGCAGGCATTTCTACAGTGGGAGAGACAAACGTTTATTATGGCAGTAAACCTGAGCAGTTGGTTTGAAATCCCAGTCTGGCCTAAACTCAGCTTTAGGGAAGGGATGAGGGTTGCGAAGAAACTAGCGAGAAGGCGTCGGTGATGAGGAGGGGCGAGGTGGCACTGAAGTAAAACCATTAAAGCCGAAAAAAAATTACAGTCTCTAGTCGAGTTATCGTTCGTGCACAAACTTTTTCACCGCTTTCAAAATATATTGTGCTGGTGAGGAGCTGGGGGTCCAAACAAATTTTTTCAGCAACATGTCGCTTCGTAGATTTCAACAAAACAGTGGTCATTGAATTTTTTTTCCTGACATACCTGACATATCATGGGCAGACTCGCAAAATATTTTCGGTATTGTCTCACGAGTGTCACAGTCCTTGCATTTCGGACTGTCTGCACAGCCGATGATCCATGCGCACTATCAAGCTAGCCCTTAAAATGCATTCTTGTTCTAGCTTCCTGAAACAAAGCGCTCCTTTATGCTCTTAAGTCCAGAAGTAGCCGAATAAACGGCACACTTTTTATTCACCCCCTTGGTGGACGGTGTTGATGTGGCGTTGTGGCTTGCAGACGTGTCTGCATCAGCTCTGCCAACCGACGTTGTTCAACCAAGTCCCATTTGCTTTCTCTCCGAGAATTGATACACCATTCATTACGGTACGTTCACTGGAGCCGTTTTTGTGGGTCCTTTCTCTGACACCTAGGATTAGGCCTATGTGTGCTGCCGCAGCGCGAAAGGCGGGATGCGACCACTCGTTCAGCCAACCCCCAATGAGGGCATCATGAGCCTATGATAGAAAGGCAGTGAATCTTCCAAGAAAAAGCTGAGTCGAACGCCTGGATTACCGCTCATATAACGCGAAACACGGATAAAACCTGCGTCGGGAACGAGACGAGCTCAGCTAGGCAATATACAGCCCGCGTTGCCACCACAAAAGCCAGCCAGCTGAGAAAAGTTGCCGCAGCCTCCAAGCTACAACATGCCTGCCCAAATCTTACTTTTCAGTGGTTGTCCACCCGGAGGAGGGGCTGGACGGGCGAACATGCAGTTAGTGAAAGATCACGCAAGCCACTTTAATGGCTGCCAGTCGGCCCCCGGTGGCAGCCGAAGAGGAGATCACGTGTGCGAATGCCATGCAAAATATTTCCGTTATAAGCATGAAATATATATATATATATATATATATATATATATATATTGCCGCATTCAACCTGCAGAGGAGAGCTCGCACAGCCAGAGAGGAAGACGAAGCTATTGCCCGGTCCTCTTTACGAGCGCCTTTCATTTTTAATTAAAGTGAGCTCTTCTATATCAAACTCCTGCTGTGTCTGCGTCGTGACACTGGTGGAGGAGCTGGGTACATGTCCAGGACACCTTCCAACAGCCCGGGATCTAGTCCACAAAGATTTCCGCTGGTCGAAACACCCGTTCACCGCGCCAGCCGCCGCCTGTTAGGCCTGAGCCCAGAGTTCGGTCCTTGGACGAAAAACATGACCGCGCCGGAAAGCAGTTGCCCTACCATGACGAGCCCAAGCACGACACACGTGACTGTTTTCACCCCTAAAACTCCTGTGGACTTCCATGGCAACACATATGAGGACGCATATGACTGGCTTGAGGAGTTCGAGCGCACAGCCAACGTTAACGGGTGGAACGCCGCACAGAAGTTGGGGTACGTGTATTTCCCTCTTCAAGACGGGGCTCACACGTGGTTCACGAATCGCGTGTGGTCAACGTGGGACGAGTTCCAGCGGAAATTCCTGGACACCTTCGCAAACACCGAAAGGTGGGAGCATGCACAACGACTCCTTGAATAACGGATTCAAAAGCCCAACGAGTCTATTCCTATGTTTGTTGAGGACATGGCTCGTCTCTTTCATCGAGCCGATCCCGATATGTCCGAGAACAGAAAAATCAGCCATCTCATGCGTGGTGTTAAAGAGCAGCTGTTTTGCGGTCTCGTACGGAACCCACCTTCAAGCGTCGACGAATTTTCGAAGGAGGCGACCGCCATAGAATGCGCACTACAGCTACGGTACCGCCAGTACGACCGTCCAAACAACAGCGGACAAATCAGCGCAACCGCCGTGACCACTGTGACTCCTGACGAGCGTTCTTTGCGTGACTTGATACGCGAAATTGCGCAAGAAGAGGTGAAGAAGCTCGCCGCCACACCGAATGACTGCGCGATTGCGCTGGTCACAGAAGTTTTTCGCCAAGAAATAAGGCAAGCGCTTTCACTTCCCGAGCCGAACACTGAAATAGTTAGGCCAACATATGCAGATATTCTCCATCGACAGCCTAGATCTAACGTGCCGCCACCTCAACAGTACCACCAGCAACAGCCGCCGACAGTGCCTTGGTACTACAGGGAAACGTCGACGCCGATGCGACCCCCACTCCGCGAAACCGACATATGGCGTACCCCTGACTGCAGGCCCCTGTGCTTCCATTGCGGGGAAGCAGGCCACATCGTGCGGTATTGTCCTCATCGCGTTGCCGGGTATCAAGGATTTCCGTCCACTACCCCTCGGCGCTATTTCGACGGAAGACGCAACGTTGAAACGAGCGCGACGATCCCGCGAGACGTTTCTCCTGGGTTCCGGTCACGCTCGCCGTCCCCAGGTCATTTTCCCCGATCTAATGGAGGTAGCACCATGGACATGGCGAGAGAAAGGTCTCCCAGTCCACGCCGAGGAAACTAAAAGCAGCGACCTTAGGGGGGAAGGTTGCGAATTGCCGAAGATTTGAAAATCCCCCATTACCGCCGCATGAAGTGCCGCCAATTTCGAATGAACCGACGAAATACGAGATTGTCACCGCCGACATTACACTTTCAATTGACGGTCACGACGTGACCGCACTGGTCGACACTGGTGCGGACTTTTCAATATAAGTGCGAATCTGGCCGACCAACTCAAGAAGGTAAAAATAGAATGGATGGGGCCGCAAATTAGAGGAGCCGGAGGCCAGCTGCTGACACCTACCGGAAAGTGCACGACACGAATCAAGATCGGGGATTCATCATTCGTGGCAACCTTCGTTATTCTTTCTGAGTGTTGTAAACAGGCCGTCTTGGGTATAGATTTCTTGCGGGAGTATAGTGCCATTATAAATATACCGGACGGTGTACTGACCTTCTCAGTGGACCATAGCGCAGCGCTGCAGCGCAAGCCCATGCGCGTGATTGACGACGTGACCATGCCACCGATGTCATGCCGCCTCGTCTCTGTCACGTGTAACACGCAGCATAGTAGAGAAGGTGTGGCGGAACAAATATCGACGCTTTTACTCTCTCGAGGAATCGCTATTGCCAGAAGTCTCGTCAGTGTAGTCTGGGCAAGCAGAGGTCCTGTTGACAAACTTCAGCAACGAGCGTCGACACATTGCAGAGGGTACCACAGTTGCATACTTCGAAGAAATTGTAGAATTCCGCGAGTGCTTCGCAGTACAACAGGCAGAGACGCCGGCCGCTTCAACACCACTGCCTGTCAACGTGAGCACAGATTTATCGCCAGCGCCGAGGCAGAGTCTTCTAGATATTCTCGGCAGTTTGAAGATTGTTTTTTCGTCGGCCTCGAGGGTAAATCAAACGCCACTAACAAAGCACCGAATTATAACGGAAGAGACGGGAAGACCAGTTCGACAAAACCCATACCGCGTGGCACCGAAAGAACGCGAAGCAATCCAAGAACCAGTCCAGAAAATGCTCATTGATGACATCATTAAGCCGTCAAAAAGCCCTTGGGCATCACCGGTAGTGCTAGTTAAGAAGAAAGACGGCAGCTCACGCTTCTGTGTGGACTACCGCAAGCTGAACCGCGTGACAAAGAAAGATGTATACCAACTACCGCGTATTGACGATTCACTTGACAGGCTGAGGCATGCACGCTTCTTCTCGTCGATGGACCTGAAAAGCGGTTATTGGCAAATCGAGGTCGATGAGCGGGACAGAGAAAAGACTGCTTTTGTTACACCTGACGGGCTTTCCGAGTTTAAAGTCTTGCCCTTCGGATTGTGCTCAGCCCCAGCAACATTTCAGAGACTGATGGATACCGTCCTATCAGGCCTTAAGTGGCAGACGTGTCTGGTATACCTCGACAACGTCATTGTTTTCTCACCAGCATTCGAGGAACATCTAAGACGGCTGCTATTTGTATTTCGAGCAATACGATCCGCTGGCTTATCGCTGAAACCTGAGAAATGTCATTTCGGTTTCAAGGAACTCCGATTCTTAGGACATGTGGTGAGCCATGAAGGTGTTCGTCCGGACCCCGACAAGATCGACGCCGTCCGAAAATTTCCGGTGCCAACAGAAAAGAAGGCCGTAAGACGTTTTCTTGGCCTTTGCGCCTACTACCGCAGATTTATCGCCAATTTCTCGCACATAGCGTCGCCCTTAACACGCATAACGAGAGACGATGTTCCATTTTTATGGGGCGAAGAGGAACAAGCAGCATTTGACGGTCTACGACAGCGCCTGCAGACACCCCTGTGCTTGCTCACTTTGACGAGGACGCTCGAACCGTGATCCACACTGATGCCAGCAACGTAGGTTTAGGTGCTGTACTCGTCCAGTGGCAAGACTCAGCCGAGAGAGTGATTGCATATGAAAGTAGGACGCTTTCCCGTGCCGACTCCCATTATTCCACAACGGAAAAGGAATGTCTTGCTGTAGTATGGGCAGTTCTGAAGTTTCGCTCATACCTCTACGGCCGTCCCTTCCACGTAGTCAGCGACCACCACTCTCTTTGCTGGCTGACCAACTTGAAGGGCCCATCCGGTCGGCTAGCACGCTGGAGCTTACGCCTACAAGAATTCGATATGACGGTCGTCTATAAGTCGGGACGACAGCACTCTGATGCTGATTGCTTATCCAGGTCGCCTATAAAGGAAGATGATGTCTCAGAAGATGATGACATGGCATTTTTAGGAGTGGTCGACACGGTCACCATTTCGTCTAAGCAGAAAGAAGACAGTGAGTTGCTCCCTCTTATTAATTTTCTTAACGGCAAATCTACAAGCGTTCCCAAGGTATTTGCAAGGAGCCTGCCATCATCTTGCTTGCGCAGTGGTGTCCTATACAAGAAGAACTTTGCCCCCAGCGGAAATGCCCACTTACTTGTCGTCCCGACATCCATCCGCGATGAGATCCTGAGCGCTTGCCACCATGAGCCAACCTTCGGCCATCTCGGATACACGCGCACATTGGCCAGAATTCAACAAAAGTACTACTGGCCGAAGCATCCAGGCACTGTAAAGCGTTACGTCCGCACGTGCCTCGATTGTCAACGACGGAAATCGCCACCTTTAAAACCAGCCGGATTGTTGCAACCAGTTCAAGTGGCCACCATGCCTTTTGCACAAATCGGAATAGATATCCTTGGATTATTTCCGACTTCGCATACTGGAAATAAGTGGGTAATTGTCGCTACGGACTATCTTACTCGCTACACAGAAACAAAGGCTTCATCAAGCGGAACCGCAGCAGAAGCGGCACAATTTTTCATTGAAAATATTGTTCTGAGGCATGGTGCTCCTAGAATTATAATAACAGACAGAGGTACCGCTTTCACGGGCATGCTCCTCAAGTCAGTGCTTGAGTTGAGTGGAACAGCGCATCGAAAAACTACCTCCTACCACCCACAAACCAACGGCTTAACAGAACGCCTCAACAAGACAATTGCTGATATGCTTAGTATGTACATCGACGTGGATCATAAAAATTGGGACGACGTTCTACCATACGTGACGTTTGCCTATAATACGGCGCAGCAGGAAACTACACGGAGCACGCCATTTAGTCTTCTTTATGGCCGTGAAGTGACGACAATGCTTGATGCCATGCTGCTGCGCGACTGCGACGATACAGACACGGATGTTCAAGCCTTTACCCAACGAGCTGAAGAGGCACGGCAGCTAGCACGCGTGCGAATCGCCCGATAGCAGAGTTACGACGCACAACGTTATAACCTGCGACACCGGTACGTCACTTATCAACCAGGCGAGAAAGTGTGGGTCTGGAGCTTTATTCGCCGACGTGGCCTTTGTGAAAAGTTACTGAAGAAGTACTTTGGTCCCTGCAATGTTATACGGCGCCTAAGTGACGTGAGTTATGAGGTCATCCCTGACAGTTCCTCGCGAGCTCAAAAATCTGAAATCGTACACGTTGTGCGGATGAAGCCATATTGCAGTGAGCCAGTTGCGTTATACGTCAACTACATACACCGCGTATTCTGTAGCCGAGCATTGGGTCGATGCTCTTCCTGGCGGGAGGCAAATGCCGCATTCGACCTGCAGAGGAGAGCTCGCACAGCCAGAGAGGAAGACGAAGCTCTTGCCCGGTCCTCTTTACGAGCGCCTTTCATTCTTAATTAAAAAGAGCTCTTCTATATCGAACTCCTGCTGTGTCTGCGTCGTGACAATATATATATATATATATATATATATATATATATATATATATATATATATATATATATATATATATATATATTTTAAATCGAATGAGAATACACACTACAAAGTGCAGCACATAATCTTGGAAGATAAAAAGCACCCTATACATTACCTCCAGAAAATACCTGTAGAGGGGGGTCAGAGGCATCGATGCCTATCTGCCTGATGCTGGGCCGTCTTTTTTGTCACACACAGAAACCCTATGGCACTGAGAGTCAGGCGCTTAAAAGAGACGACTACCGTGATCGGGCTGTTGAACAGCATGCAAGTGATCAACTATACGTTCACTGCGGCCGCAACATGCTACGCTGTACGATATACAAGAGGCAAATTGACACTTGCCGCAACTTCTGCTTTGCCTGTTCTTGTTTTTTTAAAAGTTAAACAAGAAGACCTCAGGCCTGACCGGAACACGTAGCGCCGTTCCAGTGGACACTGGAAAAGCGTCCTTTTTGCAGGCTGTTGCGTGTAAACTCTCTTGTTTAAACTAATACAGATAAACTTGAGGGCCATACACTTAGCCTTAATTCTAATAATAATAATAATAATAATAATAATAATAATAATAATAATAATAATAATAATAATAATAATAATAATAATAATTATAATAATAATAATAATATAATTTTAGTGATATTATTATTGTTATTATTATTATTATTATTATTATTATTATTATTATTATTATTATTATTATTATTATTATTATTATTATTATTATTATTATTATTATTATTATTATTATTATTATTATTATTATTATTATTATTATTATTAAAAATTGAACTTCGTTTTGAATTAAAATGCTGTTTACATACTCAATCATGTAGTTTTTTAACCATCTTATTTTTAAGCTCACGCATTGTGTATCTTCCACTTGCCTCTTTGCCATGCTTTCCTCGGTTCATTGCTTGGAGAGAAAAAAATTGTCGTCTGGTAGAAGGGCAGTAATTAACATATCTAGTGCGTATGTGGCTGGTGTACCTATGCAGAAAAAAGGCGCACAATTTACCCCATATACTTGCTGTTTTGTTCTCGCCGAACATGTTCTCTGTGGCATTCGACGGCGCTGTTTCTCTGGCAATCAAGACTTGCGCTTCTCTTGCTGACCTGGGAAAAATCGCTGCAATTATTTATTTCAACTGCCTTCTGAAAGCAATACTCTTGACGCTCGCTTTCTTTGTTTTAAACCCTCACAGGTATCACAACAGGTTTGAATGCATAAATTTGGAGACGTTCTGGTGCGCTATCTTAATTTTCAAGCTATTCATTTTTTTACACATTTGCTTCTTAGCTGCAATGTAGTGTAAAAGGTAAAAATGAATAAATAAACGTGACCTTTGTTAAAGTAAAGGTCGACTCCTGGACACTCTAAGGGATGAGGTAGAAAATGGGCTAGAGACATAGAGGGTGAGGATCAGCTTCACGTCACGCCTTCGCACAAGTCAGGCGACCTAACTCGAAACAGGTCATTTTGACTACCGTATACCACGAGAGCTTTCTGTGCTTCACGGACTCACTTGATTAAATTTTGTAGAGTGGTCATGTTGCTTTGCAGCAAACGTTGAATGTGCCGTCTGCATTTTGAGAATCCTGTGCATGTCCGAATCAAGTGTTCTTCTGCTCGGCACAGGATCTGACAGTCTGTGCAACGCATAGAATTATTGTCACTCGAAGATTGGTTAGCTTGCATTAGAAGGTAAAAATGAAACCTCCCTGCAGTCACTGCAGCTAAAAGTCTCTAGAATGTATATAAAATAACACCAAGGCTTCATATTATCAATTAGTTTTGGGAAGAGCATTGTTGCATAGTTTGCATAATCTGATATAGACAATAAATGGTGTGCTCATATGCGGTAAACTTTCCTCGTACTCATTATAAATTGTGGCTATGAAGCCTCCTCCAATGCCCATTGAGTGAGGTATGACCACTCCCATGCACAGAAGAGTGGCGATGGCTGCGTCAACCGTGCTCCCATTCTGTTCATAGATGCGCCTGAGTGAAAAAAAGATAAACAGGTACGTAAGTAATGGGGAAGTAGTGACTTTCGATGTATGGTTAGAATTTCTGCAATACAACGATAACGAAGCCATGACATACGGTTTATGTGAAGTCATTCGGACTGTACCATTTTTTAAAGAAGTGTTGCTTTGCATGCTATAAACAATGTCGCAACAGAAAGCGATATGCATTCGGGGGGGGGGGGGGGGGGCGTACATGGTCTGCTATCAGTAAAAATATAAAACCAGTGGAAGTTTGCGCTCGTTCTATTAGGACTGTCTCCTGTGCTTTTTCGTAATCAGTAACCTTTGCTCAGCGTAAGCACATAGCCAAGCAAATTTTCACATATCATAACAGCGCTTGCGCTAAGTAAACTTTGAGAAGTAATTTTCTATATTCATGTCCAATTTTAATGTTCGCAGCGAAATTGCACACGAAAATACAGAAAAAGAGAATGATTGTTTCGATTTTTCGTGAATTGTTGATCAACCTTTTAAACCTTATCATAACTTTTGTCCGTGGCGGTCTTTCAGTCTTTCAGCAGGTTTTAAAAATCTTTCAGCGACTCTTTCAGCAGGTTTCAAAAATCTTCGTCTATGTCCCCACGAATGCTCTGAGTATCGCCCATTCACACTCTAGCGAGAGCGTCAACAGACTGACGACATCGTTATGCGTCAAGGCAGTTTTATACCACTGGTTGGCAGCCGTCACTTGCAGAACTTTTAAGAAAAGTTGACTTGATAATTTTCTCGATTATATGATACGTTTGCACTAATTATGATATGTACGCTTTGTAAAATATGTTGGAATCCAAATTATTTCTTCAACCATAGAAAATTAGCGACAACTGGCAATTGGAGACCCGCGCAGTCATTGGGTCATTGAAGTAAAGCATTTTATAGTTACCGCAACGCACTTGTGTAGCCAATGGGAGGGGATAGGGAGGTTGAAACGCTTTCTCTCCTAACACTTTTTTTTATTTATCTTGCATATATATGCACGTACACGTCCCGCACCGTCATACATAAATTATTGTTCAGCCCTCCAAAAAGAACTTCTGGTTTACCTCCTGTCGCTACAGCTTTTAGGCAGCTGTACACTATCAAGGGGGCGAATTTCAAGCTAGTGGTAGTTGACATCAATACTGAGCCAATAAACAGCTCAAGATTTCAACAGTAGTATGCAAAATAGCACTGTATTTCGGGCGAATGTTTTATGTGTTGCTACACTGAGTTACAAGTGAATGTTTTCCCCACCTGCTCACGTTTGCACATTGTGCGGCGTCTGTGGTTACTCCCCACTGGCTGTAGTTTCCCATGAAGGTTGACGAAGCATTGGCCCTCGGCCACGCTGTTCCGTTTCCGATTGGACATGTGCCAATCAGCGTCGACATTGAGTCTGGCAGGTCGCTGTTATCAGAAGCGGCGATCTCGAAGATGAGCAAAAGTTTAATGGCAGACGATGCGGCCAGCGAACTATGATTAAGGAGAGGGAAAGTTGAATTAACATCATCATACGTAATGTAGAAGAAAGCACGAGTGTCTCAAGTGATTTTGGGACTCAAACTGGACGCCAGGGGTTCACTTTGGGTCCCCTATTTTTTACAATAAAGTGAACACACCGCATACACCTAAAATGGTCCTCTATGATGACGATACTACATCTTTTTTTTTCTAGTGAAAAGTTGTCTCACTTGGAAACAGCGGTGAATCATTGGTGGCATGAACTGCTGATTTGGTTATCTCTAAACCAACTTCAGCTAGATGTGTTTAAAGTTAAAGAAATTGTTCACAAACCAAATAAACGTGATGATGATGACATTTCTGTTTCTTTTGATGCTTGTGCTATTCACCGCGTATCGGTATTTCAATTTCTGGGAGTATTGTTCGAACAACATTTGATCCGTCACCCGGTAAAATTCAGCATCTGGTCCCGACTTGGCAAACCGTCAGCTGAATTATTCAATCATACATTCTCAGCTATATTATCGCTTACGAATCTGAAGTTCTACAAGCAAAATGAACTTATGTGGGCTGAGAGTCCTTCAAGGGCAAGCTGACCGACACATGGCAAAGCTTAAATAGCTTGACCACACAGCGCCATTCTTCAAAAAAATTAGATATTAAAAGTTTATCAGCTACATAACCTCACAATTGCTGCATACATACATACACGCTTGCTGCATACATACAAATTGTTCTACTGTGCAACAAGATTCCTGAAATATTACAATACGCTTGGGAAACGAAAAACTTTACAAAACTCAAGAAGCGAATCACGAATGTAATAACCCAAACCCACTTATAGGGTGTTTGTGCTGAAGATTCGTAATGCATGAAATATGTTTGTTGTAATCATTCTTCTTTATCGTTGTTTTTCCTATTACACACAAATTGTATGTATTTCAATATATATTATTTGTGCTGATAGCGTCTTGTATTTATCGCTAAAGAATAGCTTTGTTTAAATATTTAACCAATACTTTCTTCGCTAGTTGTAATGATCATTGTTTTTTTATAATTTGTATGTACAATCTTGAATTTTCTATGTACTGTTTTGCTGTACTTGCCCGAGGTGCCTCACGAAGACCGGGCCAAGTAGAGAGACGCTCTCTCTTTTTGCGTGGGCATTTTTCGTGAAAAATGCCCAAATGAATTAATATATAAATGAATAAATAAATAAATAAATGTACGCAGAGAAATGCACAAAAGTCAACATTTTCACACGTGTACCTAACCACACAAGATATAACCACTTCGAACTTCCGCTTTGTTCAGCTAAATACGGACCTTATCAACTTAAATGTCTGATACCCTTACTTTATAAGTGAACATCCACATGTTATAAATCATGTGAATGAAGCCATGTCAAAATTTGTGTTTAAGCGTGACGCTGAGTCTTAATTCCTCTCCAGTGTGCCTTCATAGGATGAGAAACGCCTCCAACATAATGTGGTCTACAATATCTGCATTAAAAAAGTACTTTTGTTTAAATTACTTCACGTGTGTCATGAACGGTTCCTGATTACTCTGTGTCATGTTATTCTTATTCGTACTCCCACTTTCTGTTTCATTCTATATTTATTTATTTAACACCGCCAGATTAATATCAATGGCATCACTTCACTGTAGGCACTAGTTCAAGGTTTGATGTCCTGCCCTTTACTTCTCAGTTGTGTTAAATTTTCGGATTCACCGTAAGTTAACCAGAGAGAATCGATCATTTAATGTACCTGCCAACTTCTTTCAAGACTCCAGTGTTCCTAGAATAAAAAAAAATCTGTAAAAGAAAGCTTTGGATCGGCGAAGGAACCGAACTGAACGCTGATTGATTGTTTTCTTTTGCATCGTGATGCTGGAACCCGGTACCACAATATTAAAATAAAATCTATAAATTGGCGTATAATGTTCACTTTTATGATATGGATGTTTTCACAGTCCACTGTCATTGTTTTGATCTTGAATCTGCAATCCCTTAACATTGTTTTTACAATGTAGAGATTCTTCCCTTTTCCGTCTTTCAGGAAGGTTTCTACAACGTGTGTTTATTCCCAGTTATTTTTCACTTCCTTTCCATGATTCCTGTCTTCACTTTTTATTGTTGTCATTTAGCGCTGATTTTTTTTTCTGTGTGTTTTCCCACTTCACTTGATAATTTTTTAGAGTGTCTGTATTGTCACGTTTATATTCGTATTGTTTTATTTTTGCGTGCGTTTGCGCTATGACCTCATGGTTGTTCCATGGCACGTTAAAATATTGTGATAATGTTTATTCGAACAGAGGAGTCGCAACGAGGTCGCGACGGAAAATTGGCGAACGGCAAGTCTGGCAAAGGCGGCACAGGTTCTCGCGCAATCAGAGCACGGGGTTCTTCGTTCTCTTTTGAAAGCGCATACGCGTTAGTGCGTATGCTCCACTACAATACCCCCGGGGCGAAGAGTAGCCATCCTGGCGACTCAGGGAGTAGGCACAATGAGGGGGTCGTAGTAGGGCTTGAGACGGTCGACGTGTACGGTCTCACGTCCTCGACGGCGCAAGACTGGCGATTGTGTTAGGGGCTCGATGATCTAATTCACCGGCGAGGTTGCGTCAATGGCACGGTACGGACCATGGTACCGGGCCAGAAGCTTAGAAGAAAGGCCAGGAACGTGTGGGGGCACCCAAAGCCACACAAGAGAGCTAGTACGAAACGTAGTCGCCATGTGATGAGCGTTGTCATGTCGGGTCTTTTGTATACCTTGAGCCTCACTTGTCATAGACGGAGCCAACTGACGGCAGTCTTCTGCGTATCTGGCGACTTCCGAAAGCGGGGAGCACTCCGATGCATTAGGGTGGTACGGGAGTATGGTGTCAAGTGGGTGGTATGGTTCGCGGCCGTACAACAGAAAGAACGGGGAAAAACCGGTAGTCGCTTGCGTCGCGGTGTTATAAGCGAATATAACAAATGGTAATACAGCGTCTCAGTTAGTGTGGTCGGAGGAGGTGTACATCCTCAGCATGTCGCCAAGTGTGCGGTTGAACCGTTCAGTGAGACCATTCGTCTGTGGATGGTGTGCGGTAGCTTTCCGGTGTATGATGTTGCATTGAGCGAGAATAGCTTGTATGACCTCCGACAGGAACACTCGACCCCTATCACTGAGTAATTCGCGTGGAGCCCCATGGCAGAGAATGAAGCTGCGCAGAATTAAGAGTGCAACTTTGTGGGCGGTCGCTGCCGGTAGAGCTGCAGTCTCAGCGTAGCGTGTCAGATGATCGACGCCGACCTTAATCCACCGGTTTCCAGAGCGACTATATGGGAGGGGGCCATAGAGGTCGATACCCACGCGGTCAAATGGGTGAGCCGGGCATGGGAGCGGCTGTAACATGCCAGTAAGGTGGCGCGGAGGTGTCTTGTTCTGTTGGCAAGTGGTGCAAGACTGAACGTATTTCTGCACAAAGCGATACATTCCTCGCCAGTAATATCCTTGGCGCAGCCTTTCGTAGGTTTTCAGGACACCTGCGTGAGCACTTTGGGGATCTGCATGGAAATTCATGCAGATGTCAGAGCGCATATGAGTTGGGACAGCAAAGAGCCGCTTCCGACCACCAGGCATATAGTTGCGGCGGTACAGAATGTTGTCTCGCACGGAAAAGTGGGCTGCTTGCCGGCGTAGCGCTTTCGTGGAAGGGACAGCAGATGGATCGGTAAGGTAGTCGAGTAACAATGCAAAGTATGAATCTTTACGCTGCTCCGAAAGCATGTCAATGGTGTCGATTGGTGACAAGGTGGCAAAAAGGGGTGACAGAGAAGCCCCATCTGGTGTTAATGGCGATCGCGAAAGTGCATCGGCATCCGAATGCTTGCGACCGGAACGATATACGACACGAATGTCGTATTCTTGCAATCGAAGTGCCCAACGCCCCAGGCGTCCAGACGGGTCTTTCAAGGTGGACCGCCAACATAGAGCGTGGTGGTCTTCTGCGGTGCGTAGGTAGGAGCTCCGAAGTATGCGTGCGCAGGTGTGGGACGGCGGCGGCAGAAGCGTGCAATAAGGCCAGCGATGCCACACGCGAATCAGATGGGACGATTGTCTCGGGTGCGCCACTCAGCTGGACGGAAAAAGCGAGGTGGGGACCTGTAAACTGGAGGCGAGGCCGGAGGAGGTGGAGCCGATAAGGCGGCTGGATGCGGTGGGGGCCGCGCGACCACAGCTGCGTAGCTGAGAGGTGAAGGCGGCGCAGTTGGTGCGTAGCCAGCAGTTAAGAGATCAGATGGCACCGAAGTGCATGAGTAAGAGGCCGGAACTGTAGGGAGGGCATTGCAAATTTCATTGCGTATGGCCTGCTGCACATTCGAAGCGAGGCTTGTCGTGGGCGCGTCGCTATGCGGCAGCAGGGAGAGCTGTCGGGCGACTTCCTCCCTGACGAAGTCTTTATTCTGGTTCGACAGAGTTCCTTGGTGAACGTTGCCATTTGCGAGTGCGACGGCCGAGATCGAATCTGGTGATGGGACACTCTGTCGGGCGATGGAACACTGACGACGCAATTCATCGAAGCTCTGGCACAGACTTACGAGGAGTGCCACCGTGGTCGGGCTTTTCGCCAGCAACATCTGGAATGCGCCATCCTCGATGCCCTTGAGAATATGTCGAATTTTCTCTTCTTCAGGTATGGATGAGTTAACACGCCTGCAGAGGTCGAGCACATCCTCAATATAGCTAGTAAAGGTCTCGCCAAGCTGCTGGGCTTGGTGGCGCAGACGCTGGTCAGCGTGGAGCTTGCGGACCTCTGGTCGGCCAAACGCTTCGGTCACGAGGGTCTTAAAGGTGGACCAGCTGGCGATGGCGGTTTCGCGGTTGGTGAACCATAGCTTGGCGACGTCAGCCAAGTAAAAGATAACATAGGCAAGCTTAGAGTCGTTGTCCCATTTGTTGTTGGCACTTACGCGTTCGTACAAGGAGAGCCAGTCTTCGGCGTCTTGCTCACCACTGCCGCTGAAGATTGGTGGGTCCCGCTAACGGGTAGCACCGGGGCAGGTCGACGAGGCAGCCAATGGTGCTGGCTGTGCTGGGATGGGTTGGTTGGCGACTGCATCAGCGATGTTGTACGGTGGTCTTTCGGCCAACTTACGAGAGCGGAGCTCCAGGTCTGCTTAGGGATCTCAGCACCTCCACCAAATGCAATGATGTTTATTCGAACAGAGGAGTCGCAACGAGGTCACGACGGAAAATGGGCGAACGGCAAGTCTGGCAAAGGCGGCACAGGTTCTCGCGCAATCAGAGCACGGGGTTCTTCGTTCTCTTTTGAAGGCGCATACGCGTTAGTGCGTATGTTCCTTACATTATTATTATTATTATTATTATTATTATTATTATTATTATTATTATTATTATTATTATTATTATTATTATTATTATTATTATTAAAATCATGCGTTATAAACAGGTCACAGGTTCGGTTCCCGCCCACGGCAAGTTCCCCTTTAACGCACTTTTCTTCCTTCACATTTACATCACAAGTGAATCTAATATCTTCTCTTATACTTTCCTTGGCATATTTGTGTTATTGTTTGTTAGATCTAATTAATATTTTTCAAACACGGAAAAACGAGACCTCAAGTATACATTTCGTTAAATATATTAATATATATATATATATATATATATATATATATATATATATATATATATATATATATATATATATATATATATATATATATATATATATATATATATATATATATATATATGTGTATGTGTGTGTGTGTGTGTGTGTCGGTTCAGGTAGTGTTTGCCATGTGCATTTAGTTTCCTTAACCGGTAATTTCAACGTAAAATGACAAAGCACACTGTTACCTATTCGCTCAGTCCACGAAGATGTCATTTCAGGAGCCATACTTTAGGTCATCAAAGTTAGGAAAATTAGTTTTTTTATATAAATGCGATAGATGTGTTTTCACCACTGTAAGCGAAAACAAAAACAAAAAAATGGCATATCCCAGGAACAGTGGGAATCGGTGATATGCGAAGCACGATTGAGAAAGGTTGATATGTCACTTTAAAATCAGCACAACGTTACGAGGTGGAGGTAAATTATGATGGATAGGACTTCCGTGTCATGATTATCATGATTGGATATGTTATTTACAATTGTAATCTATTCACGTCACGTGATACCAAATTTAGTAAACACGGAGCTAGCGAAACCGTCGCAAGCATTTTATGAGCGTGGTATGTTGTTATGTTCTTACATGACACGCGTGTCAGGATTATCATCTTCGCACCAGTCATATATTTCGTCATGCATTGGCGTCATGTAACACAAAATTCGCTATATGTGCAGCTAGCAAAACGGCTGCGAGCACAACATGAAGGGCCCAATATACTCCAATGTAGCGTTAAAGCGCGTGCACGCTGGGCACTGCGACGCCACGTTAGAAAAACGCGAGAACTCTATAGTCTGCAGATGCCAGGCGTGACCGGCGCGACCAAGCGTCCATCGGCACGGCCCGACGGCAACCGGGGCGAAATGCGACATGCTGCATTTCGCGCCGATGCGTTACCCAGACAACACTGCGTCTCCCTCTTTTCGTGACGGAGGGACAACGGACGCGTTCAAACGCGCG